>ML783988.1:367259-381594 GCA_009831015.1 Picea engelmannii
AGATAGGCAACTAGTTTGCCAGCACGTGAACAGCTATCAGGCGGGTACAGTCGACAGTCCGAAGACCACAATGAGCAGGGTATCAAGCCCGAAACCTGTCAAGGGTATCGAGAGCAAATGGTCCGGAAGACAACTGAGGACCTCGAACGGATTCGAGATCCATGAAGCTTCGTGGCAAATGCTAACGATGGATTCCCTTAACAGATCCTCTATATGTGTTCTCCACCACGTTCGGTCCAGCTTTGGAGGGGTTATCTCCGCTGCCTTTCCTTACACGACCTCGTGTTTATCCCCTGTGTTAGAGGGGGGTCCTGAATAAATTTCCGTAACTGGACTCTACACTCCCTAATGTCAGACTCCAATGTTTAGTTTAGGTGGCCTTGGAGAATTAACTCTCCAACCTATTCCAAGGCCCTAGTCCAAAGCTAGTGAGTGCACCCTATAAACAGCAAAGTCTACTTGATTTTATTGAGCGTTAATTTTAGTGGGCTTATTAAGTCAAGAGGTGCGAGAGTGAAACTGATGGTGTGTCAAACAGACTCAAAGCAAAAAATGCACGAAAATGCTTGGAAAAAATTTCTTCAAACCATGCAAAACCAGCAACTTTTCCAAAAAAAAAAAAAAACTTTTTCTTTTCAACTTTGACAAGATTTTTCAAGCAGCAATCCTACAGAATTTTCACTCAGATTTATGAGCTACTTATGTTTCGAACTGTACTGAAAAACTTATGCAAACAAGCTTCTTTCCGAGCTACTGACCTAAAAACTATGAAATAAATATTTTTCGCTTTTGTCTTTTCTATGTAAAAAATTCAAATAACAAGCACAAGCTAAGGGAGGAATGCCCTAACCTGCTAACTGTGCAGTCCTAGACTCTAAACCCCTGAGAGGGGCTCTTTTCACCACAGGAGGGGATGACTGCCCCACCCAAGCTGAAAAGCCACCTAACAGGCCCGCTACTGTCACCAAGACAGCACGCGGGTATCCGCGTGCTGTTCCACTACAGAGTGCGGGTATCCGTGGGCTAAGCCAAAGCAGGCCGCGGATATGTCTAAATACTGAGCAAAAATTAAACACAGACAATCTAGTCCTGAAAAAGGCTTCTGGTACTGATAACCAGAGTCTCTGACAGGCTGAGATGCTATCACTTCAACAGAAAAACAAAATTTGCAAAAAACAGTAAAGTCAATGTAAAGAAACACACAACAAGACAGACTAAGACACTAGACCATGAACCAATCAAGACCTAGACAGGATCCAGAAATCCCCCTGAGAAGATAAACTTCTGACAGGGGAAGAGGAGACTGCCTCTGTAGCTTCCTGGACACTACACGCTACTGAAACTACTACAGCCCGCGGGTATCTGCGTGCTGTAGAGAGTTAGGGCGCGGGTTACCCGCGTGCAGGCCTCTTGTAGGCCGTGGGTACCTCTGTGTGTCTCGAAAAAATAAAAAGTCAAGCATCAGTCAAGGAAAACTGGTATTGATAACCAGGTTCCCTGCTAGCTTTTGACTAACAGAAAACAAAAATAGGCAAAGAAACAGAAAATTAATTCTTTGAATCTACCAAAAAGATTTTTTTAACCAAGTCCGGAAACCCTAAAAGTAAGACGATCCCCAGTAGATTCGCCAATTCTGTTGTGGGGTTTTCCTACCCTACGGACTAATAAGCTAGGGTTCTAAGCTTATACGCAGATCATGACCCTTCAGATTTAACTTTTAATCTCCTACCCAAAATCTCAACCCCTTTTCTCAGGAAAACACAGGAAGAATGAACTAACCTTTTTTACCGAAGTTTGAAGTAGATCCTCCGTTGAATTGTTGTCTCCTTGCTGCTGCTGCTCCTTCCACAAAGATTTCCTGCAAACAAGACAAAATATACATGCATTCTACTGATCTACTAGGGGGTTAGAGATAAAACACTAATCAAATAACATAGATGAGATTTATGTGTTCGGGACGGGAAAAGTATCTTTTTCATTAACCTCAATACAAATCAACTTACAATGATTTCTGAGATCGGCCACCATTCCTCGATCCTGATCCTGGGCTCCTCCTCTTCTTTCTGTCCTCCAACTGCTGCTGCATGAATTTCTCCAAAGGCTTGAAGCAAGGCTAAGGGATGGGGACAAAATTGACTTGGCAATTTGGCAGAGTTTCTTTGCTATGATTTTCCTCCTTTGAATAGTACCCCTACCCCTCCTTTTATAGGTTAGGATGAGCTAGGGTTTTAGACGAACTCTCGGTCGTGCATGGTGGGGAGTTCCAGTTAACTGCCAAAAAGCCTCGTGTCCCCGTGGAAACTTTCCTGATTTTTTAATTTGTTCGGTACCCGCGGGCTGTTTTGGGTTAGCCTGCGGATACCCGCGTGCAGTAGAAGGCCAGCAAATGGTTGCCCGCGCCCAGTGAGAAGTTAGGGCACGGGTTACTTGTTTTGAGTGGTTTTTTGAGGGTTTGTTCAGCATGGCTTTGGCTAGGAAGAGGCATGAGTTGGCCTGATGCCAGGTAAACCTGTGTGATGCATTTGAGGGTTATAACAGAGTGTGGAAGATATGGGTATATGAGAGGGAGGGAGAGAACGGGGGGGAGTGGGGGAGAGAAGAGAGAGAGGCAATGNGTGGGATAGAGGTAGAGAGTGAGAGGGGGAGAGAGTGAGGTGCCTAGAGAGGGAGAGGGAGAGAGAGAGGGGGGGGGAAGAGGGGTAGCGATGAAGAGGGAAAGAGGGAGAGAGTGCTAGAGGGGGGGAGTGTAACGTACCCAACCATTCACATGCCATGCTATGTTACTTAAACAGGCTGTAATACACCCAACCACCAACATGTGGGGCATGGTACAGTCCCAAGACTCAGTTCTCTGAAGTTATCTCAAATTCAAAGGAATTCTCATTAATGTTAGAGGCATTAAAATCACATGCATAAGACAATATCCATGCTACAACATAAATAAGTAAACAATGTGCCATGCACAACAAATAACCAACAGACAGGCACATTAAAATACATATCTCATAGATAATTAAATACACAATGGAATAACATTATACAGAAAACATAGAGAGCACTTATATTTGCAAGTAAACGTTCACCAACTGGCTAAGGACCAAGGACGTTCCTCCCAACCATAGACAATGTTGTTCTTTTACTCTCAACAATAGGTCACCCTCGATCCAGGGCTATGAATCCACAAGGACGGGTCCTAGGCCAAGTCTAAACACATAGTAGTTGGCTAACTAGCTCTCAAGTTTCCCAACCACTCAACAAATCTGAATTTCTAGCTCTCTTTCCCCCTCATCCTGCACAACCCAAAGAAATGAACACCTTTCTCTGCCATGCAATCCCTCAGGTTGTCCCATTTCTCTCCAGGGTTCCAGTGCTACTGGATAGGAAATATCCCTACTGGAAACTCCAAGGATTCTCAGATGTGGACATTTCTATCCAAACTGTCATCAATCTCATAACTAACAGGCCTTTCAACACTCAAGCTGTCATAGGCCTTTCATCAGTCACAACAATCCAAAGTACACCAACTCTCTTTTACCTAGCCTACACAACCCAAGAGAATGGACCCCCTTCTATGACACACACTCCCTCAAGCTATCCATCTCCTTTTAGGGCGTCGATGCTTCTAGTCAAGAATCTCCATGCTGGGACTCTCAGGACTCGCAGTTGTGAGCAAACTTAACCAAGATCCACCCAAACAACCATTCGTATACATTCTCAGACCAAGAGCACACGAAATAACCAGAATGAGAGAGGAAAAAGGAAGAAGAAGAAGAACAAGGGGAATAAGACGAAGAATACCCAAAAACAACCCCCAAGGGATGTTTAAATTACATGAATAAAAGAGCCACATGGCCTCCCTCCAAAGAAGCTCATGTAACCCCTTTTCTCCATAAAATCAATTATGGGTAAATAAAATAATAATAAAAATACTTATCCCCTCAAGCCCCCTCTCTCATGGAATCATAGCCCCCTATCTCTTTTTTCCTTGTCCGTCTTGCAACCAACGGTGTATTTTATTAATGTATATGAAGTATTGAATTTCATAGGCACTCTGGCCCCTTTTCAACTTTACCGGCTCACCAACCTAATTCACAATTACATATTACATTCTAGTTCATAAGGGTTAAAACTGGGGTGTTACATTGCCCTCCCCTTATTTTGGCATTTTCCTTAGTGAACAACACCATTCCTATGTTATTAACATTACAAATATAGGCTCTTTGGCCTTACTCCACACAAGCATTCCAACCAACTCTTATATACATAGGCACTCTGCCCTAAAATTAAACATGTATACATATGAATTTCGACCCAAAACATGTATAATGATCTTTAGAATTTATATTTCTAGCAGCAGTTCCAACCAGCAAGCTCTCCTTCCCTCTCAGCCCTACACAACCCAAAGAAATGAACCCATTTCTCTACCATGCAGTCCCTCAGGTTGTTCCACTTTTCTCAAGGGCTCCAGTGCACTCGACCAAGAAGTTTCAGAGTTGTGGCTTTCAGAACTCCAGCTACAACAAGTCCATTGGACTTTCTTCATTTTATGCCCTTGTCATTCAGTTGCTCCAACATCACCTTCTTCTTTGACCTCATAGTCTGGTACTTTTCTAGATCCTCAACATTCATCGTTTTCCTACAACAGTTCAAATTAGTGAGCATGTCAATTCACAATTTGTGCATATTTTTTTTTATTTTTGTTCATAATCTAAGAATAAATTTTCATAATCCAGTACAATACTTATCTGTGTGGCTTGTGGATCTACATCCATATGGCTATATCGTTAACTTGGCTCACTATTTTTCCTTGACATACCCATTGTGTTCATGATCCCACTCAATAGTTTACAAGAGATATCAAATTATCCTCTTCCTTGCGGTCACTCACCTTCCAGGCCCAGGCTCAGGCATTCCCTTCTCTGCTATACAATCCCTCAGGCGATCCATATTGCCTATTCAAGGCGTTCTTGCAAAAGAATATTTATAGGGACACAGGGTTCTCATGTCACAATAGTAGCCCTTTCGATGCTTTCCAGCTTGCATATCCAACATCTCATCTGTATTATACGTATACAGTCATCATGAGATATCACTATAATCATTTTCAATCATAAATGTCAATCTATTTTATATAGGAAAACAAAATTTTCCCAAGTATGAGAATTATGTTCATAATGTTTGGCTTTGCAGCTGTAGATATCAGTCTTCCTTATGGGCTTACATCCCTGTCATATTCAATACCATCCTACCTACAATTTTCTCGAACAACATTCAGCCAAAACAATTCGTCAATAATTTATTAAATTATAATTTCCAAACATGAGCTTCTACTCATAATAATTTGGCTCTTGCATCAATAGGCATTGTTCTTCTTTATGGGCTTACAACATTGCCATATCCAAGACCCTTTCTTCCATCAATTTCAAGATTCCTTAGCCAAACAAATTGTCAATATCTCATGTACAATCTATAAATATATATTTTCATGGTAACAAGTGATCTTAGAATTGTTTACAACTACAATTCAATCACTTCTATTAATCCAACTATCTATTGGAATGAACTCATCATTACATACACATACAGTATCAACCAATGTTTTCTTTCTTTTATCCAAAAATATTTTTATTACTCTGTCTCCCCCAAGAGAGTTTTTTTGTAATCTATCATTATGTAGCTACTTTAACCTACAACTTTCTTGTTGTAATATCTAATAGTTCCTGAAGTTTTTTCAACTTCATGAGTTAGCAATACTCACATCATTTCATCTCTTAGCATAATCATTTATATGTTATATAATATATACATGCATTCACCCCATTGCATTCAATAATTCTTATAATATCACTTGTAACATTTTTAATAGCTCCAAAAACTAATCTTGGAATTGTATCAACAACAATCCAATCACCTTTAGCTAGTATTCATATTAAATATAATGCATCTATCCATCATTATGTATTTTTAGCACCACAGGATTTTCATAATGCAACAATTAATTACTAAATAAAATAACAATCGATGTGCCAATATGCATGGCCACAACTACACAATGCATCCATGCATTGGCTACATAATACCACATAACTATGTCATGCATTCCACCATGATGAGTTGGAAGGTTTGGCCAACGCCTTAGCACATCATCCACATACTTCCTACTGCTTTCCTGACTATTTGGATACCATCCTTTTCAAACCAAACACAACAACAAGAATATAATTCTTAAGTAATCTTAAGTGTCGGCAAAGAGGTTGCAGTCTAAACATCATATATATAGTAGATACCATTGAGCACTCACATAGTGCTATAGCCCTTCCATATCCAAGCATATTATGGTCTCACACATGACTAGCTCTATGGATAATTATTGTTATAGAAGGAGTATGTCTCTTGACTTGACCTAGTTATGATCCCATAACTAATCATAACACAATATGAAACCAACATTTTATCTAAATGAATTCTAGCATCAACAAAATTTACATACTATAGGCCTTTGGCCATTACATATCAATTTAAATATTGAAAATTAATTGAGGGAATTATTACCTCAATCCCCTTCAACATGTATGCATCAACCAAAACTAAATACATACCTTCCTGGTTGTTATCAACCTAATTGTTTCTATCTGACCAAATGATATTTGTAGAATCTCACAAACTTCCTCCTTCATCATTTTGATCACCATTCCTGCCACCCTCATGTTAATATTATGGTAGTTGTGGGAGGTATTTACCTCCACGTGTGAACCTGACGAGAATAGGAGGCTCCGAAAAGCAAGAGGAAACCCTAATGAGTTGACTAATAACCCTAGAAGTCTTGTCGGCTCAAGAAGATATTTTATATTAGGTTATTAGCCTCCAAGAGAAGAAGTCGGCCAGGAATAATAAATAATATACTGAACAGACACATATCAAGAAGGAGAAGTCAGCCCCAGCAAATCTAGCAGAACCAGTATAAACATAGGGCACCAGTTCTCATTTGTCATATCTCAGTAGTTGCAGACAGAGCCAGTTCTGTGCACAACAGTTCCTAGTTTGGTGTGCACGTGTGGAGGAGAGTTGTAAGAGCAGCAGCTACAGCTAGCAGTTTGGGTGTTGGTTTGACTATCTCTTGGCTAGGGTTGGGACTATCTGATCAATGTTTTTTGTTGCGCTATCCGTGAGGAAAGGTACGCTACCCCTTGTTTGGCTATCTAGCCTAGGGTTTTCTTTCGGAGGAATTCTTAGTCAAGGTTAAGGTGCTCGAAGGGAGGCTTCGGCCTATGGTTGGGTGATGAAGGTATCATCAATGTTAAAATGAGCACACCATATTCTATATTCTAACAGGTTATAGGCCCACACCCCTTCAGTCAGCCTAAAACGCTGGAAGGAAACATAGCCACTAGATATTGAGCTTGTTGAGGAACTGTCGCTAGGGTTACTAGTAGAAGCAGCTTCCAAGACACTACAGCTAGGGTTACTAGCAGGTGTAGTTGCAAAAACCCTAAACCTCTTGTCAAGGCACCTTAAGTGATGAGATTGACCTAATCTCCGGATAGATTGACAAAGAAATCCAAACCCTAGATTTGACAAAGAAATTATGATTTTGAAGGTGCATCAGAAATCAATAACTTGAAGATTGCAACTTGCACCTGGTGACTCCATTGTTTCAGTTGTGGCTCTCAAAAGTAGACACATGAGGTCTCATCCAAAACTGCCTTTGGCTACACCTGAAGCTGACCCAGAAAATATTGTCATTAAAGGAAAGACCTCTCAAGAAGGGCTTCCAGCTGTTGTACTTGGTGATTCAGGTAATTTACAAACTTCTTCTTTTAAAACTCCAGTAGCTACATCTAATTCTTCTATTATACCATCTGTTGGAGTTTCTAGAAGTTTAAATTTTGGAAGTTTTCCTATTGATTTCTCCCCTCCTAGTCTTTGTTTGGAAGGATAAAGTTTTGAAACTCTTGTCTCCCCTGATATTGTAAAATGGTTTAGACCCAGAAGCTTAGAAGATTTTCCCACTTTGGGTTTTCCTACTCCTCCCCCTATTAAATTTGTTGTACCCAAGGAGGGGAACGTCTTTTCTTTTGAACCCTATACCATTCTCCTCCAACACTCATTCATTTCCTCTTTCTCCTAGAAACACAGCTCCAGTTCCACCTGTCCAAACTCCACCTTCCCCTAGTTCTCCTGCAATCCACATCTCGATGGCAAGTGTTAATCCTCCTAGAAACAGAATAGTTGCCATAGTGGCTTCTAGATATGACCTACTTGTTTTACCTTAGCCTATGAATGCTCTCCAAGTCGGAGACTACCTTAAGTACATGCCCCAGTTCATAGGGGAGGGAGACATAACTGCAGAAGAACACCTTTAAGCTTTTTATAGATTTGCAGATATTCAGCTCATCGACAATGAATATGTGTGGATGAGAGTTTTTGTACAAAGCCTTGATGGTGAGGATAGGAATTGGTTTAGGGACTTTCCTCCTGGAGCTATTGATGGGATTGAAGCTCTGGATGATTCATTCTTAAGACATTGGGGGGATAAAAAAAATTCCTTTATTTTTACAGAATTTTGGGCACTTAAGAGAGAAGAGGGGGAATCTGTTTCATACTTCTCAAAGAGATTTAATAAGATGTACAATAAGATTCCCACTGAAATTAAGCCTACATAAACCTCTGCCAATATTAATTATGTTGGCTCTTTTGACCCTGAGTTTTGCCTCCTGTTAAGAGAAAGAAGAGCTACCTCCTTGGATCATATGCAAGATGCAACCCTTGAATTAGAGTCCAATATATTGGTAGTTGACAAACTTAGGATTAAGGCTGATAGAAATAGAGGAAAAGGTAGGTTTGAAGCTTAAACCTTCGGTTCCTCTGCTTCCCACCCTCAAGTGGATGAGTTGACAAAACTGGTAAAATCACTTTCTGCAGAAATGGAGAAATAGAAATTTGAAGGAAGGCAGATCTATAGGAACCCCCAAAATGTTGATAATAGGAGTAATTTCAGAAGACCCAATAATGCCCCTCATATCATCCAAAGAGATCAAAGAAATAGGGATAGGGACGATCAAAAAGTCCAAGCCCCTCTCCAAAATAACTTGGTTACTTATGAAGAAGGAGAAGAAGAAGATGTTGATCTTGAAATCCGTTGTCTTGGTGACACCTCCCCATCTCCTCATTTAACCGAATACACATATGAAGAGTCCCTCATGGATATCCAACTAAATGAGTTGAACAAATAGAAAAGGACCAGTGGAAATCCAAATAGATACAACCTTGGTTCCAAGAAGAAAGAAGGAAATCCTGACATGCCTAATCAACCTACTAGAACATAGAATCCTACTAAGAGTGTGGCAACTAGCAACAAATAAAAAGAGGCACAAAACCCCCAGTCAGTGGTTAAAATCCCTACCCCAGAAGTTAAGGAGATTTTGAATCCTCCCTCCTCTTTTAGCTTTGAGTATGAGATTCAAAAGATTAAAATCCATGTACCTTTCTTAGAGCTAGTTAAGAATGAGGATTTCAAAAGGTACCTTTCAAAATGTTGCAGCCTGAACCTTCATATAATCCCACAAACTCAATCAACCTCCAAGATGAAAAACCAGCTGTCATACTAGGGCCTTTGGTAGAGGATAAGGATGATTCCTCCCCTCCTTTCTATACATCATTGAAAATTCATAAGAAAGTGTTGAACAACTATTTGATGGATTCAGGGGCATCTCATAACCTCATGCCTAAGATTGTCATGGATGAGCTTGGGTTATAGGTTACAAAAACCTTCCATGACTTATACTCATTCGATTCCAGGAAGGTGAAGTGTCTTGGGGTTATTAAAGACCCGGTTGGCTCCTTGTTCCAATTGCCAATGAAAAGTGTGGTCATGGATATTGGGGTGGCTGATGTCCCCCCTACGTTTGGGATGCTCTTTTCTAGATCTTGGATCAAAAGACTAGGGGGGACTTTGCAGAAGGATCTTTCATATGCCACTATTCCTATGTTTTGGGGGGAACATATAAGGCTCTATATGGAAGCACATCTTGCTTACATCATCAGTGATGAAGCAAATCCGACCAACCACCCCATTTTTACAGTTGATACTGATTTAGGAACCAACATGCTACAACTCATTGATGCTCCTCAAACACATATTGACATCAAAAAGTAGCCCATCACCTCTCATGAAGACCCTCCTCCCAATACCTCTGTTTGGAAAATGTTTTTTGATGGAGCCTCTTCTCGGGAAAGTGTTGGTGTTGGGGTAGTGTTCATTTCCGCTACCCAAGAGACCATATCTCTATCTTATAATATTGAATTTGAAACAACAAACAATGTGGCATAATATGAAGCTCTTGTTTTGGGTTTGAGAGCTACCAAAGACAAGAAAATTGAAGAACTAACAGTGTTTGGAGATGTTGAGTTGATTGTTCATCAAGTCATAAATATGTATCAGGCTAAGCATCCCAGGTTAAGGGCCTATAGAAATGAAGTTTGGGATATGATTGATCGTTTCTTCTTAGCTTTTAATATCTCATTTGTTCTAAGACAGGATAAAACTATGTCAGATTCCTTGGTTTTCTCATCAAGTAATTTCAAGGTCCCTTTGCCCCCCAAACTCATGTATGATGTGGAAGTAAAGTACAGACCTTCTATTAATGACAATGTCAAACATTGGAAGGTATTTAAGGATGATATTGAGATAAAAAAGTTTCTTGAGATTGTGGATGAATTTTTTTGATTTGCATATTGATCTGGATCAGGATTCTAAAGAAGGCCTTCATGCTAATTTTTTTCATAGTAAAATTGTTGACCATCATATTGTTCAGTTGCCTAATAACCATATTCCAAAGGGACTAGTCCCTTTGGAGAGATTGTTTGATAGAAATGATGTTGTTGTAAAGGTTAAAGGTTCGACTGAAAATGATGGTGTGACTGAATACAATTTGGGAACAGAGGAAGACCCAAAATATGTCAAATTGTCTAGTAGTTTGTCAAAGGAGCAAAGGCATGAATATGTCAAGCTTTTGAAGGAGTTTGCTGATGTGTTTGCCTGGAAATATGAAGATTTGAGAACATATGACACCAACATCATTGAACAAAAAATCCCTTTGAAAGAAGATGTCAAATCGTTAAGGCAGAAACTCAGACAGATAAATCCCATGATGTTGCCTATTATGGAAAAAGAAGTGAAAAATATGTTGGATGCACAGATCATCATCCCCTTGAGATTTTCAGAATGGGTAGCTAATTTGGTGCATGTGAGGAAGAATAATGGGGAAATTGGATTATGTGTAGACTTCAAGAATTTGAATAGGAGCTCCAAAAAGGACAACTACCCCTTGCCAAAGATGGAACACATTTTACAGAGAGTGACTAGTTCATCCTAGATGTATATGATTGATGGATTCTTTGGCTACAATCAAATCTAAGTCCTACCTGAGGATAGAGAGAAGACAACTTTCACTACTCCCTGGGGAACATTCATGTATGCTAAAATTCCCTTTGGATTGATGAATGCAGGAGCAACCTTCCAGCGAGCCATGGACATTGCCTTCATTGGGGAAAAGGAAAAATTTGTAGTCGTCTATCTGGATGAAATTACGGTATTCTCAAGGTCCGATAAAGAACATTGTCATCACGTAAAGAAAGTCTTCTTGAAGTGTAGAAGGTTTGGTCTCTCCCTCGATCCTAGGAAATCTTTATTTGCTATGAAAGAGGGAAAATTGTTGGGGCATATTGTGTCAACTGAAGGGGTGAGAATTGATCTAAGTAGAGTAGAGGCCATCAAGACCTTGTATTTTCCTACATCTAAAAAAGCGGTTCAGTCTTTCTTGGGTAAAATCAACTTTATGAGGAGGTTCATTTCTAATTTTTTTGAGTTGGTTAAACACATTACAACCATGCCTAGAAAAGGAAGCGAGGTGAAATGGAATTCTGAAGCTTGAGATTATTTTGACCAAATCAAAAAGGATTTGACTGAAGCACTTGTGCTCATTAGCCCTGACTATTCGAAGGAATTTATGATATTCTCTTTTTCCTCATTGGATACATTGGCTTTTGTTTTGCTACAAAAAATACAGAGGGGTCAGAGCAGCCTATTTCCTTTTTCAGCAGAGCATTGAGGGATGCAGAAATAAGATATGATATCATGGAGAAACAGGAATATGCTTTAGTGAAATCCCTTAAGGCTTTCAGAATCTGTGTTCTGCATTCAAAGATTATTGCATATCTCCCCTCAGCCTCAGTAAAAGAGATATTGATCCAATCTGATATAGATGGGAAGAGAAGAAAATGGATTGCCAGAATTTTGGAATTTGACCTTGAAATAAAGCCCACTAAATTGGTAAAAGGCCAAGGTTTAGCCAGGCTACTGGCTGAATCAAACTGCAAGGATTTAGGGGTTAATTTCATGAACGTAAAATCAAAAAATCAGAAAACTGAGATTGTTGATAAAGACTCTCATGTTAGCCTAAACTTAGCAATATGCACCTGGTATAAAGACATCATATATTTTCTGCAGAAGTTGAGGCCTCTTGATAGTTTGGACAAAAACAAGGTGAGAGATTTGAAACTCAAAGCAATCAAATATTGTCTCATTGATCAGGTTTTGTACTGGAAGGATCCTTTGGGAATTCTGTTAAGATGTCTAGACCCAGAGGAAGCCCAAAAATCTATGATTGATTTTCATGACAGTTTATGTGGGGGACATCATTTCTGGAGGACCACATCTTATAAAATCCTTAGAGTTAGGCATTTTTGGCCCAACTTTTTTACTGATGTTTGTGAAAAGGTTACAACTTGTGTCAAATTCCAAATGTTTGTTGGAAAGCAGCAACTCAAATCTTTGCCTTTGAAACCTGTAATGGTTTCTGGACCTTTTCAGTAGTGGGGTCTTGACTTCATTGGAGAGATCCACCTAGCCTCAAGTGGTAAGCATAGGTGGATTTTGAGTACCACTATTTTTTTTACCAAATGGATAGAATCCATCCCTACAAGGAGTGCCTCCCACAAGGTAATCATAATCTTTCTTGAAGATATCATGTCTAGATTCAGTTGTCCAAGCAGGATTGTTGTAGATAATACTACCTTTTTCAAAGTTGAACCATTAATCAAGTTCTATGAGCAGTACGGAATTACACTAATCCATTATACTCCATACTACCCTTAGGGAAATGGTTTAGCAAAGTCCTCCAACAAAATCCTCATAAATATCATCAAGAATTTGTTATAAGACAACAAGAAATCCTGGGATTTAAGGCTGAAATTTCCATTACGGGATGACAGAGTTAAAACCAAAAGGTCACTCGACATTTCCCCTTTTCATCTTGTATATGGAGTTGAGGCTATTTTTTCTACTCAACTCGCCTTGCCTGTGGAAAAGTTCCTCCAGGACTACCAAGGAAAACCCGATGATATGGTCAGGAGGATGTTGCAGCTAGTAGAAGTACAACAGACCAGGGAGTAGCTGCTTGATAAAGCACGGGATCATCAACAAAAAATAAAATGAGCATTTGAAAAGAGTGCAAGCAAGGAATATTTTTCGCTGGGGGATCTGGTGCTCAAGTGGGATGCCCCCAAGAAAGACCAATTAAAACATCGTAAATTTGAAGCCTTATGGATTGGTCCCTTCAATATTTCTGAGGTATTTTCAAACAACACTTATAAATTGCAGAACTTGGAGGATTCCGAAGTTTTGGGTGGCCATGTCAATGGGCACTTCTTGAAAAGTTATTTTTTCTAAGCCATGATCGACGTTCCACCATTTTAATTACCACTTCCTTGTTATTTCTATTTTGAATAAGAGACTCCATAAACCAAAGCTAAGGCATTGAAACTACACGTTCTTGGCAGCTCACAGGGAGCATGCCATCCCTGTGGAGCCAATGTTATCACATAAGGTTGTCAAGGGTCATATGTGTTGGTTGTTAATACCTATGTCTGTATCCTCGTCTCATCTCTCTCTCTCTCTCTCTCTTCCCCACCACCAAGTCCTAAGATCTTTCCCTCTCACTGATAAAGTCATTTTCCCCCTTTGTTGACATCGTGGTTTCCCTTGGTGTCTTTCCCGACCAAATCCCAAACCGAAGCTTTTATGTTTTTCTTGAAGAAGGATGAGCTCTCATCATCATTTTGTCTCGAATTACTGGTTATTTTCATGGATGATTTTAAGGATGGAAATTTATTTTAAAATGTAAAAACCTTGGTGAATCTTACTAATCCTTCATATGTCAACTATAAATGTTTGGCGATATTTTTGTAAAAATATTCAAATTTCTAATTATTTTATATAGTTTTTATAAAATTTTGGCGATTTTTAAGGTAAAATAATTTTATCCTATAGAATTTG
>ML783988.1:389850-420616 GCA_009831015.1 Picea engelmannii
TTCTTCTTTTTCTTCTTTTAACACATAGACATTGTTTTCTGTTCTTATCCCTTTTGCAACTAGCTGTCCTGAATTCACAGATTTTATTCTACAATCTTTAGAGGTAAAAATGACTTCACATCCTCAGTCACAGACTTGACTGACACTAAGAAGAATATGTTTCAGACCTTCTATAAACAACACATCTTGAGCTTTCCCTTTGCCATTACTCAAACTTACCATTCCTTTACCTTTTATTTTTCCTAGTGCATCATTTCCAAAAGTTACATTCCTTGATTTGCTTTCACTTAGAGTTAGAAACTTAATTTTGTCTCCAGTCATATGTTTGGAAAATCCACTGTCAATATACTAGGGATTCTTTTCTCTTTGGGCTGATAACACTAGTCTACACTTTTCATCTTCTTTCTTCTTCCAAATCTTGAAATTTTCAGCAATAGGATTCGAATCTGGCTTAAAATTCCTTAAGTGACAATCTGGAGCTTTATGTCCATAGTTATGACAGATGTAACATTATGGTTCACTGAATAATAGATCATAACGATTGTTATGCTCATAACTATTGTTATGTTTCACCTGCGTCCTTCCTCCGTCCATCACATGATTTATAATATGTGGTCATTTGTTTCTTGGCTGTCTCAATCTTTGTTGTGGCAAATAATTATTCCTTGAGTATATTGATTTCAAAAATCTAGATCTTAAAGAATAGTTTACAACTTTGTGACCAAAGTTAGAACAAAAAAAACAATAACCATAGAAAAAACCTTTGTACCTGGAAAAAGGCTGTAGTCGATTTCTTCCATGCTGATGATTTCTTTGATCAGAAAATGTGCTTGTGTTATTTCTTTGATCTACAGATTTGGTTCTGGTACTTTTTCTTTCATTCCTTCTTGGTGGCTGATTTTCTTTATTTGTTTCTACAGAGTGGTTGTTGTCAATGATTGTAGTTTTGACAAACTTGATGGGTTCTGTATTACTTGAATGATCACTACTTGATCCTTCTTCATAGCCCAAGCCGACTTTCAACTTTGGATTCCTTTGCTGATTTAGAATGAAAGTTAATTCTTATGAAGATTTAATACTTGGCAGATTTTGGTGATACAATGCCTTAAACTTCTCCATTTATTTTTTGATTTTTACTATCTCTTCTTCTAAGGCTTCACACCTCACTTTCTTCTCTGAAAATTGTTGTTTCAGTATGTCTTCTATTTTCTTTGCCTCTTCTAACTCCACTTTTAGTAGAGAAAATTTTTCATCATTTTTTTCACCATTCATTTTAAACTGCATCAAAAATTGTTTTTGTTTTCTCTTATTACATCTGAGTCTATCGATTTCTTCCAAAGCACTGATTAATTCACCTTCCATATCCACCACAGCTTCTTCATCATCCATTTCACCTCTTGTGTGCTCATCATCAAGATCTCCCATATCCATAAGCATAAAATCATTCACTTTGTCTTCACATGATGAATCACTATCTATGTCTTATGAGGAATTGTCATTATTTGCACACAAACTTTTCTTTTTACTATATTTCTTGAATTTGTACTTCTTTTCATCATCAGAGTTCTGGTCCTTTTTCTAATGGGGACACTTAGATGCAAAATGACATATCTTACCACAGTTAAAACATTTGAAGGCAAGCTTGCCTTGATCTTTTCCTGATCCTTGCTTTAACCTTCTCACAAATTTTGGCTCAATATCATCTAAATCTGAATCAATATTCTTGTATGCTTTAAAAGATGCTTCTCTAGTAATGGATTTATCTTTGTTGATTCTCATTTCATATGCAGTTAAAGTTCCTAGGAGTTGATCAATGGACAGAGTTTTAAGATCATTTAGTTCTTCTATTGCAGAGACTTTTGGATTAAATTTATCAAGCAAAGATCTTAAAATCTTCTGAACTAAAATTGATTTTTCAATCTTCTCACCAAGACCCTTCATGGAATTCACAAGTTCTTCAACTCTTAAAAAATACTTGCTAACTGTTTAATCTTCATTCATCTTTAGTTGTTCAAACTACAACCCAAATGTTTGAAGTTTGGCATCTTTTACTTTCTCATTTCCTTCATAGCTGCTAATAAGTTTATCCCACATTTCTTTGGCAGTTTGAAGATGCATCACCTTTACAAACTTGACTTCTACAAGTCCATTCAAGATAGCATTCATTCCCTTAGCATTAAAGCTAAATTCTAATTTATCATCCTTGGAAGCCAGCACAACAGGCTTTGTATATCCAGTCTCTACTACATCCCAAACATCGGCACCTAAGGCCATTAGGTATGTTCTCATTCTAACCTTCCAAAAGGGAAAATTTGTTCCATCAAACAGAGGAGGCTTAATGGCTTAAGTCCCTTCATGAGTTGTCATGTTTAAGCTTATAGATCTACCTTTAAATAAAAGGAACCAGCTCTGATACCAATTGTTGAAATTACTAAGACAACTGAGAGGCGGGGTGAATCAGTTGTTACTGTGCTTAAACAATATTAAGTCTATTAAACCATTTTTAATCTTTCATCAAGTGACCATCAATATTATACATCATATGAACAACATAAATAATTAGCATCAATCACACATACGATATACACAGAGATAGATTTTCACGAGGAAACCCATAAAGGGAGAAAACCTCTTCTTCTTTGAAATGATAGGCAGTCTTTTAAGTTCTGTACATCATCTATGTTTTAGCACCAACTCAAAGTGAGGCTACTACCTCTGTTTTACAAGCTCCAACTTGTTTGAGAGCACCAACTCTCTGGTTTCTTTAGCACCCACTAGAAGAAAGCACCAACTCCCTGAGTGTTCCAGCACCAGCTAGATGGAAGCACCTACTTCCACTTATACAGGCACCAACTTGCATACAAAAAACTTTGTGTTTTCCCTAGCACCACCCTTCCACCCCATTTTCTAGCCACAACTAGATGGAAGCTACAACTCCCAATATTCAAGCACCAACTCGAATATCAGAGGACCACAGTCCTCCCTAGAACCACCCTTCCTCCCTGATTATGCATAATTGATTGACAAACAAACAATACAGGTAATTCAATTCTTACCCCTTCTTCATTGTTCTGCAATTCTTCTCTGGTTCAAAAATTGTTCTGCAGTTCTACTCTACTACATGTTATTCTATTATTCTACTCTTGCTTCTGTCTGTTCGACGACTATTACTCATCTCTGAGTTTTATCTCATGCTTTGCATTCTTTCATTCTACCATTCTTATCATTCATCTCCTTGTTTCGGTTAGAATAGCCAACCACACACTTTCACTGTGTGTTTCTTTTATACACTACAACCACTTCAGTTACCCCTCAAATCCCTAGAACAACAACACTTCAGCAACTGAAACACCAACCATCCAAGAACCATGATTTGGTTTTGCTAACTGAATCATAACTAAACAATTAATCGTGAAGAGAGACAGTAACCCTTCGATCAATTTTCCAATTAACCAGCACCATTGGATTAAATCCACATGATTTAACGTTTATCTCATATGCCCACTAGCTGTGACTGAGCGCTAAACAGAATTTGAATTTCATGATTTCGCATTTCAGCATTCCTGTGATGAAGGGTCTCGACACTCCAAGTCACGATCGTCGAAACTCTGAGATGGAGCTTAGCACTGCTAGCTTCTTCCCCTCACGTGACCACCGACGGTGACCAGAGGCTACGCCAAAAGGCTCTTGGTATTTCATGAACTTATGAACTTCATCGATCTTGATCAACGGTCAAGATCTCCAATGATCTGATGGTCTAGATCTCATCGCGTTCTCGCATATCATGATTCCTATGATGAAGGGTCTCAATACTCCAAGTCATGATGGTCGAAACTCCGAGATGGAGCTTAACACTGCTAGCTTCTTCCCCTCACATGACCACTAGCGATGACCATAGGCTGCGCCAAAAGGCGCTTCATATTTCACAAACTTATGAACTTCCTCGAGCCTAATCAACGGTTGAGATCTCCAATGATCCAACGGTCCAGATCTCATCGTGATCTCACATATCGCAATTCCTGTGATGAAGGGTCTCGATAATCCAAGTCACGATCGTCGAAACTCCGAGATGGAGCTTAACACCACTAGCTTCTTCCCTTAAGCCTTCGACAATGTGACCTTGTCTATGACCATGGGCCAGACCTTATCGCAATTTCTCATATCGTGAGTTGCAAGGTTAGAGCATTTCCTTCCTTTGAATTTCTAGTCAGCGAAAAGTTAATCCCTTGCCACATGTCCCTCTTGGATCAACGGTCAAGATCTTATCGCGATTTCACAACTTCACGGGGGCCTTTGTCATGCCTGATCAATGGTCCACGATCTCAATGATTCGACGGTCATGATATTTTCGTGATCTCGCATATTGCGAGTTCCCACACCATGCTTCGTTGACTCCTCCAATGTGAAAGTCAATGAAATTCCAATTACTTGCCACATGTCCTATGACTCCAACGATCAGGATTGTTATCACGATTTCGCATATTGCGAGTTTGAACCTCTTTCCTTTGGATTTCTTGATCTACGAAACTCCGAAATGAAACCTTTTTCATTCTTGGTTTGTTTTCCTCCTTCTGAGCTTAGATTGTTGATCTTGTCATTATCGCTATGCTACTGGTCGTGCTGATCTTCGCCATCAATGACAAACACGCATACTCTTCCTCTATCTAAAAACATGCCAACAATACATTCTAGTTCATAAGGGTTAAAACCAGGGTGTTACAGGGAGAGAAAGGGGGACACACACGCACACACACACACAGAGTACCATATGTAATATAATATGAAGAAATAAGAATATTAAACCTTTATTCAAAGAAATCAATGTTCACTTGCATGTTCGAGGGGGGAACCTCCAACAGAGAACATATCTATTACAATAATTATCAAGACAAAGTTTCTCATTCTTCCTACTCTTATTTATACTAATAATATATCTTCTAAAGAACATTCTAGAGGAAGAACTTTCTAGAAGCGAAATATTCTATTAGGTCTTCTTACATTGACTTGTTCAAATTTATTAAATAGGCCTTATTAACTAATATCAACCTTTATTACATGGAAAAAATATAATTCTACCTACATGATTGGTTAGGGAGGTTAGGTCCCTAACATGCCCTCCCCCTTGAAGAAAATCCTTGTCCTCAAGCTTGAGATGAAGAATTTTTTGCAGAATGGTGGCCGACTCCTTGGTGGCATCTTCTAGAGTTGTATATTTCCACTGAATCAACACTTCCTTGATGGTGTGCTGACGGAGATGACGCTCTTGCTGGTCCAAGACTGCTTGTGGTTGCAACTGTTGGATAGTTGGTTTGGACAATTGGTTTTCATTGATGTCAACTCTTGGAGATTGATGTCAACCCTTGGAGAAGTTCGAAAGCCCTAGAGATGTGGTTGAGATAGATGGATAGTTAGTTGTCATTGATGGAGTGATTGTTGTCAGCATATTTATTGGGTGCATTTGATGAAGTATACATGTAGCCCCGAAGGTATGGTCATGGAAGCCACAATTGATTGAGGAATAAATACATGAAGGTCAATATGTTTGCAAGTAAGACTATCATAGATGGATAGTATGCATCATTATGTTTCCAGTGATAGGTGGTACGTCACGTGGCTCCTTACGGTTGAGGAGATATGGATTTGTAAATATTGGAGGTCCCTCAAGAATAATCTAGAATCTCCTAGAAGGTCAACAAGAAGTCAATTATTCTAGAATCCTCTAGAAAGTCTTCAAGAGGTTTTCTAGTCAAAGTGGTTGCAATAAGAAGTTAATTATGGGTAAAATAGTTGTAACAAAGAAATTATGAGTTTACTAATTATGGATAAAGTAGTTGCAACAAGAAAGTACGGGTTGACCGTAAAATTAAGAAAATGGGTAAAACAATTATGAACCTAAAATGAGGAAAAAGGGTAAAACAATTATGACCCTAAAATGAGGAAAAAAGGTAAAAAAATTATGACCCTAAAATTAGGAAAAAGGGTAAAATAGTTATGACCCTAAAATGACGAAAAATGGTAAAACAATCATGATCCTAAAATTAGGAAAAAGGGTAAAACAATTATGACCATAAAATTAGAAAAAAGGATAAAACAATTATTACCCTAAAATTAGGAAAAAGGGTAAAACAGTTAAAGGGTAAAACAATTGTAACAAGAAATTAATTAAGGGTAAAGTGGTTACAACAAGAAATTAATTAATGGTAAAGTGGTTGAAAACCAGTTACATGGAAGAGTATAAATACACATCAACAGTCTCTCATTCTTACAAACAAGTTCATTGAACATCTATCTAGTGAACACTTGATCTATTAGCGAATATGAGGTAGCAAGGATGAGGTAAAGTAAAGGGGATGCTCATTCTAGGTTGCAACAAGGTATGATTATGCAACAGGGTTGTTAGAGGTTATGAGGTATGTCATTGTGTAAGTTTTGAGGGTTATATCTTGGTAATGTTATGGATCATATTGGTGGCATGGCTTGGTGACATTTTGGAGATTATGGTTTATCCTTTATGCACATCTTGAGAGTTTTGGTACTTGTTTAGTACATGGTTTATGGCATATCTTGTGGTACATGGTCAAGGAATATCATATGGTATTTGTTTGAGTCATTTGTTGCATACGGTTGAGGTTCATTATTTGGTGTTATGCTTGAGACATATCCTTAGTACATTGTATATGGTTGTTATGGTTCATTGTTAGAGGCACATATTTGTTATATTGGAATATACTTGATGCATATACTTGGCATATGATCTTGGTTGATTATGATTCATGCTTGAGGTTTTGGTTTATACATTGATGCATATGTTGGTACATGGTTGATGGTTGAGATACATGGTACAGGTGTTGGTGTATGGTTGATGCACTTGTTGTTGCACAAGTGTTGGTGCATGATTGATGCACATGTTGTCATACAGGTTGTGGTACACGATTGATGTTTGGTAGGGTATAGTTTGATGGTTTGGTACATGCTTGGTCGAGGCATGTGTTGGTGATGTTGGACATCTAGTTGAGAGGTGTCCTTGGTATATGATCCATGTAAGAGGATTTGGTTGAGTATTAGTGATAGTGACAGGTTGGATAGCTTGGTCAGTGACAGGTTGACAGTGACAGTGGCAGTGATGGTGACAGTGACACTAGAAATGATTGTGGTAGTGACAGTTGGTCTACATGAATATTTCAGGGAGACAAGACGAGGAAAGGAAAGAGGGTTGTATCCTCCTTCCAGTCAGTGCCTAAGAACTCAAGGAGTTGGAGATTCCTCCAAGTTGGAGCCTGAGAATCAGGGGTTTGTAGCATCCTTCTGATTGGAGCCAGAGAATTCATGGAGTTGGAGCTTCCTTTAGGTTGGAGCCTAATAATTAGTGGGTTGTAGCCTCTTTCTTGTTGGATTCATATAATTTAGGGAGTTGTAGCTTCCTTCAAGTTGGAGCCTGTAAATAGAGGGTCGTAGTCTCCTTCCAGTTGTAGCTAGAGAATTGGAAAGTTGGTGCTTCCAATGAATGTATTATTTGATATATAAGAAATAATTCCATGGTTTTCTCCCATTTGGGTTTCCACATAAATTCTAGTGTAATGTGTATTTGATGTGATGTTGTTGACGTGATGCTCTTATGTTTATATGCTCATGATATATTGATGATACATTGATGATATACTGTTTATTAATTTGAAGTTTGTATATTGTGGTTAAAAGTGGTAAAAGTTCTCATATTGATTCACCCCCCCTAGTATTCCAACAATTAGTATCAGAGAAGGTTCCTTCAGGAAACATTTTAACCACTAGAAGGTAGATCATGGAGAGAAATAATATGTATAAGAATGGAATACCATAGTTTGATGGACAAAACTATGCATTATGGAGTAGAAGGATGAAAACATATGTATAAGCACATGGATTTGATGTTTGGAAATCAATAGTAGATGGATACAAAGAGTCTTCCACTCCTCCAATAGATAACTATGAAAATAAACTCAATCAAAACAATTCGAGGGATAAAAATTCTATCCTGAATGGTCTAGTTGATTCAATATATGTCAAAGTAAGGCATTGTGATTCTGCAAAGGAAATTTGGGACAAACTTCAGAATGTTTATGACGGAGATGCCAAAGTTAAGGAAATAAAGCTTCAGACTTGCATAGGTCAATTTGAACAATTTAAAATGAAGGAAGATGAAGACATTGCATCTTACGTCTTACGCGTTGATGAAACATTGAACGCGATTAAAGGATTGTGAGAAGAAGTTGATGAATATATAATTGTTCAAAAAGTACTGAGATATCTTCCAATGAGATTTGATCCTAAGATTTAAGCACTATAAGAAAGAGCATATATGAGTACAATAAGCATGGATGAGCTACATGGAATATTTACAGCTTATGAAATGAGAACAAATTAGGAAAATCCATCCAAGACAGAAGTAGCCTTCAAAGCATCCAAGAATACAAAGAAGAAGAAAAATCTCGAGTCAAATCCAAATTGTAGTTGTAGCGATAATTCATATGAGGACGAAGAAATAGCCAACTTCATAAGGAAGTTAAAGAAAGGAATTGACAAGTACAAATGTATGCTTCCCTTAAAATGTTTTAATCATGGTAAAATTGGTCATTTTGCAAATAAGTGTCCTTATGCTAAGAAGTCAGATAATGATGAAGAAGATGATCCCAAGAAAGAAAAGAAATATCAAAAGGGAATCAGAAAGAAATTATTCAAGAAAAATATCTACTTAAGAGAAGACAGTCCTTCATCTGATGAAGATGATGTAAGCGATAGTGACTCAAAGAGAGTACTCTTTATGGCTACGAAAAATAAGAACAGAACTCCTGAAAGCAAAGAAGAAGGTGAAGTGGATCTTGAGGCAGAATTAATCAGTGCTTTAACTGAGCTTAAGAAAGAAAGGAATAAAAAAATCTTTCAAAGAAGAAAACATCTTCTTGAAAACCCAACTTGAAGAACGTAAGAGAAAGGAAGAAGTTATGCAGATCCAGATGATAAAGAAAGAAAAAGAGTGTGAGAAGCTTGAAAAGGAAATCGTGACATTGAGAGTTGAAATCAACAAACTTAGAAAGAAATTGAAAATTTCTCAAGTGTTAAGAAACATTCTCCACGGTCAAAGTCTATACAATGAAAAATATGGACTAGGATACAAGAATGTTCATTTTGAGGAAGGTTCAAGCTCTGTGATGAAAGAAACATAACAAAAGAGTTATGCAGAAGTTCTCAAAGGAAGGAATCATGGTCAACAAGAATCATAAAGAAATGAATACAAAATACCTTCTATATTCAAGAAGCAAAGAAATTTCAGTCATGATCAACCAAGAAAGGAATCCAGAAGGGCTACACCACAAAGAAGATCATTCACTCCCAGGTATGTAAATTTACTTTATGGTCATTGTTTTAGTTGTACTAACTTTGGACATAAAGTTGTAGATTGCAAGGCTTATGAAAGAAATGTTCAAGCAAGAAATGCATATGTGGCTCCACATAATATTGAATGTTACAAATTCCACAACTATGGACACATAACTCGAAATTGTAGAAGCGTGATAGAGCCTCCCATGAAGGAAAACACTGATGTCAAATACATGAAAGTTTGGAGAAGAAATGACAAACAAGAAGAGTGGGTGAATCAAGACCAGGTCCCAAATATCGTACTCACAAGATTTATAGCAATGCAAGATCATAATGAATCTGCATGCCAAGAGGAAGATGACAAAATCCAAGAAGAGGATGGAGTCTGAATTCAGGACGAAAATGAAAAGAATGTCAGAATTCAGGAAGATGATGAAAAGGAAGATGATGAATCCAAGGATGAAGAGAAATATTAATCCACATTAGAGTGGGTATTTTTCTGATCCACTCAACTTGGATACTCCTAGTGAATACGAATATTGAATAGGGGGAGTCAGTGCAGTAGCTACTACAAATTAGAGAACCATCCTTCGAGCAAGTTGAAGTATTTGTAGAGACATATAGAAGAAGTACAGAATGACATATTGATTAGTTGAGAAGTATTATTCCCATGCAAATATCAGTTAGAAACTACATAGGCAGAAGTTTAAGATTATATTCCTTTAGGAAGATATATCTTCAGTACAAGTTGTTCCATACATGCAGAGTTCAATTTGCAGATTGAGTAGATCAGTGGACACATTTGATTCAATTTTATTTCTGAAGCCTTCATGATAGTGCAATGATATATGGGTCATCATTGTGGACAATTGAGTAGCATAGTTATGGACAACTTATGACATATGGACAGAGATGGATTTATAAGATCATTAGCAGGTACATAAAACATGGGTCAAAGAAAATGCATAACACTGTATCGGTGGAATCAATTGAAATTAGTTGGTCAATGAAAGAAAAGCAATGGAAGGCACAAAAAAATAGGGAAAGAGAAACCTTCAACAAAATTTATATCATCAGAGGGACATTGTTGAAAAATATGGTCATGGCAGATCATTTGAAGTCAATAAATTTTGAATGCTTTTTATAAATATAAGATAGTTACAAGAGGAAGCACCAATGGACAATTAGCAAGCATTAGAATAGAGGAAATGAAACACTTACAAGTATCCCTACATTGATTTACACGACATCTTACAGAGAATTCAAGGGAAGATAAATCATCAGAGAAAGATATCCAGAACGAAATATTAGAAGCATATAGACAAGGGGATACATATCGACAAGGCAAGTTATCATTTTTCCCATGATGTGAAAGGAATAAAAAGAGAAGGATTGTTCATAGAAGGTATACTTCTGGGGGAAGTCCAAAAAGGAGAGAAACATGTGAAGAGAAAGAACAAAGAAATGGAAACAAAGAGAGAGAGAGAGAGAGAAGATGCATTAAGACATGGAAAACAACCCCAAGGAGAGAGACCCTTTGCCATTGATGTCAAAGGGGGAGAGTGATAAAAATTGATGACGAGTAATGGTCACATGGGGATCTTGAGTGTGGGTGTTACACATTATTTTGGTCACCTCAGTGATCACCTGGAAATATGTGTTCATGTTCCCTAAAAATATTAAAAGAGACTTTCTCCAGGAGAAAAGGGATTTGTTTTCCCCTACCAAAAACCATATGAAGGAAGGTCGCCGCACCCTGCTATATGCATGAGGTGTGACGATGCTTGATCGTCACACTCTGCAATATGCCTGGGATGCAATGTCATCACATGTTGCTTGTGCATAGGGTGTGACGATGCTTAAAGATTGGGAAAAGTCAAATTTCATGAATCTTCTAGAAGGGAATCTTCGAGAAGGTGAGGTGGCCTCCGATCGGTTTGGATCTTACTCTCTTCTCTAATTTGGTGGGATCATCCTAATATCCTCACCCATCTCTCTTTCACACTATATAAAGAGTGATATCTCATGGAAAAGGCTAAGGTTGAATAGAATAAGAATTGTATGGAGAGTTCTACTTCAGAGTATGCTTGAGAGCTTTGCTTTAGTTCTTTAAGTTAGATTCTGGATCTTCTTCATTCAAGGCATTGGAACAAAGGTGTGTGTGTTGGATAAAAGAGCCATCGAAAGGGGACCTTGCAACATCAAGGCATGGGTTATATTCTCCACTTTCTATTAACTTAATACAGTAATGCATTTCTTCACTATATAAGCATATTGTCTTCTATTGTATAATTCCTTGATCACATACATAGACTTCATTAGAATGTATATATATTTGTCTTCTATATTTGTTGGTTTGTGATTCTTGGAAAGGCTTGTTATTCTACAAACCAAAGGAAGGAGGTACAAGGACAACACTAGCGAGGATCAAGCGTCTTTTAAAAGGTATGTCACTTGTAACTCATTAAACTAGTTCATACGGTAATGAAGTTTAAGGTGAAGTGTGCATTTTGTTCTATTTTGTTCTAGTTTCCAGTGGGATCTGTTTGTGTCCCTACTTACTGATTAATCCGATAACAAAATTGGTGACCATACTGGGGATACGACTTTCTCTTGGTTTCTTACCTCTTATTTGCTTTTAGCCTGCCTTCTTTTGATTAAATTCATTCTCTAAGTTTGTGGGTGATCCATCTTGACTCCCTGGGTCTGAAGGTTCAGTTAGATTTTTTGTCTTTCTCTCATTTTTTCCTTAGTTTCATAGATCATCACATTGTGCTATATAGGCATACTGTGAAGATCCTCTGAAGTTTCACCCTACAAGTACAGACCAGTGTGACAACATCGCACTATACCCTATTGGCAGCATGCGATGACCCTAGATCGTTGCACTCTGCTCGCCTACAACCTGCGATGATCCCTGTAGGAATTGTTGGAGAGAGCCATTTTTTATTTTTTCACCCAGTTTCGCCTCAATTGCCTGGGATGCACTTATGACACCAATGTTTGATTGATTTGTGAGTTTAAATCTTGAATTTGATTGTTTTTCATAAATTTAAATTTTTTCTTTGTAATTTTTCAAGTTTTTCTTTTGATTTTTTGTCACAAGGGTATAATCTCTGGATCTTGGTTCCGAGTTCTTGTTTGACAAAGGGTCTTTCATTCGATTAAGGTTTTGGATTATTTTTACCTTCCAAATTGTTTATTTATTGAGAGACATTTTTGTTTGCATTCGACAAAAGGATTTCCTATCATTTTAATTTTTGTCTATGTTATAAGTTTGATTTGGGAATTGTGTTGAGAGTGTGTTAATTTTCTTGGATTATGCTTTATTTTCTTCATTACATATCTGATTTGATTTGAGAAAGAAAAAACTGAAGTCATTTCTTCTTTTTAGTAATTGTTCACAAGAAAAGTTTTGCATTTGAAATATTTATTAAAAGACAAAATTGGAATATTTTGTAGCTCATGATTATTTGAAATTTTGTTCATTCAAGAATTGGGAAATTGGGTTTTGTAGATTTTGTTTTTCAAAAAATGATACCTTCTCCCTACTGTAATTAGAGTTCATCGAATTGAAATATTTCATATTCATCTCTTCTTTCATTTTATTGGGTCAAGGTCACATACGTCATCATTTCCATTTTCATTTCCCTTTTGAGTAAACAACAACCTTTAAAATACAACGTAATTTTAAAATTTATTAGCAACTTTTATTTTCTAGAAATTCTCCTCACCAACATTAGATAGGATAGCGCTTTGGAGTAGGTTGTAAGGCACATTCTCTAAAGCATCAAAACACATAGTAGTATCTTGTGATAGGGAGAGTTCAAACCTACTTGCTACATCTTGTCTTGGGAAGCCCTTCTAACACAGGGGTCAATCATGAGGTCGCATTAGGACTAACAAAGTTACTCACCCTGGTTTGTCGGTCTTAGTGTAGAGATTACATGTATTACTGGGGGTCACTTGAGGGTATACCCACGATTTTGTTCGGGAGCTTCTCGAGTTGATTTCGGGCTAGATACTCTGCCTTTGTGCATGGATCGGACTATCAACTGTTTCCCCAGGAATCATTGTCGTAATTGGTAACCTTAGTAGCCTATCTCTTTAGGGTGTTTACATGAGGTGACTATGGAGGGGAAAGTCTTCACGGTACCTAGAATCGACATTGGCCAAACTCACTCGGGCTCCTTAGAGGGTATACCCACAATTATGTGTGGGAGCTTGCACCAGGGTGTAATTCCGTTAAGCAGGTTGTCCACATAACTTTTCCACCCGCTCTATCCCAGCCCCTTCTTGTCTTGATTTCGTGACGTTTGATTTCATCACCAACTAGTGACTTCGACATAAGAAGGTTTGTTTTCTTGGTTTGATTTCTAGATTTTATTAGTGAGTGATTTGTTTCTCTAGTTGGCCATAGATTTGTTTTGTTTTTTATTTGGTGTGGCCAACATCGGCCCTTGTCATTCACACAGGATGCAAGGGCTACCTCCAGAAGATCTGGAAGGTTACCTCCATTTTCTTCCTAAATCACAAGAGGGCTCTCCTGAGGGAGAAATCAATAATGAAGTAACCTCTGAGGTTGGAAGTTCGAACTCTTTAGAGGGATTCAGAATTGTTTCGGATTCTTTGGAGGCATTCATACTTCCTGTAAACCCATTATTGAATCTTAGACAAGATCCACTTCTGCTACGGCTCAATTCATTGGGAGAAATTGTTATTGAAGATCATACTCAAATACCTACTGGACCTCACATAAAGTCTGGTGTGGACGATCCACCCTTTCAGAGTGAGTCATTTAGAATTACTAATCAACCTATGGCATCGCAAATGCATGAGATGTATGTTACCTATACGGTACCTTTAGATCATTTTACTGGCACAACCAGTAATGTCGTCATAGTTTCAGACCAATTGTTGGTTGATTCTCACTCAATTCTTCCTCTCTAGATTGCCCACTCTACCATGGTCCAACAAGCTACAATTGTTTCTACTGGAAATGTGGTTATCACTCAAGATATTATTGGAACACCACTTTCTCTTAGACCAAATCCGTCACTTCCCCCTAAGTATAATGCTTTGAATACTTCCATTGATATTCCTACCCAGAATCCATCCGGAGGGTCGATACATTTTTTTCCTCCTAGGTATAATATCACTAATCATTTTGTTCCTACACCTACACAGGTTCTCTCTGGGGGGCCTTACACTCCTCCTCCACCTCTGTTTGGGGGATCTAATCGTCCTGGCCCTAGTGGCTCCAATCCAGTTAGGGGCACCAGTCATTATGTTGCTTTGGGTTTTTAGATTCTTGTTGGAGGCCAACCTCAAGTTGGGGGGCAACCTCAATATGGGGGCAACCTCAAATTGGGGGACAACCTTAAGTTGGGGGGAAACCTCAAGTTGGAGGCCATAACCTAGTTTATGGAAAAAGTATTTTTTTGTTACAATCTCAACCTTGGAATTTTCTTTTCCAAGGGAATGAACAACCATCTGGGGGGAAACATCCTCAAGTTAATTCTTTTGTACCTCCTAATTTCATACAACCATATCCAGGTTCTATGAATCCTTCCCTGGGTCAAAATTTTCAGTCTAATGTTCCTTTCCAAGGAAACATACCTAATAAACCCAACCTTGTTGGCTATTTGACTGAAAATCCTCCACAACTGAATCTGTTAGGACTATATGACTACCTACAAACTTCTTATGGTCCTACTGGTATACCTACGGGACTTCCTCCTAAAAACTACTAGTTTCCTCAAGTGAATAGACAGTTTCCTTTTCTTGCCACTTTGGATTTACCAGATTTATCTAGGATTTTGAATGATCCTATTTTACATTATCCTTATTGGCCTGTCATACCATCCAAATTACCACCTAACATTCCTAAGTTTGACGGTCAATCGGGAGAAGACCCAAATAATAATGTCATGACATTCCATCTTTGGTGTTCGTCCAACTCATTGATGGATGACTCTATTAGATTACGAATTTTCCAACAAACTCTTATTGGTTCGGCGGACAAATGGTATATTGAGTTGTCACGGGGATTCTTTAATTAATTTAACACCTTAGCTATGGCGTTCTTAACACATTAGCAATTTCCAATTCATTATGAGATAGGAACCAAAATTTTGAGTTCTTTTCAACAATCCTCTTCCACTCATATTTCTGATCATATTCATGAGTGGAGGAGGATAAGACGCTTAATCAAAGTTCCCCTTCCTGATCAACTGCTAGTCGAATGGTTTACCAAATCACTCATCATTCCTATATCCCATGATGTTGCCATGGATGGTGTTGTCACTGAAGAGAAGGCGATTAGTCATGCTCAGTATTTAGATCTTGTTTATTCGCAAACAAGCACACTTTACGATTTGATCCCTAATGCTCCTCATCCATCTATGAATCCTACCCCACACATCCAGTAGCTTCTCATGTTGTTGATGGTGTGATTGGCACTTTTCATACTGAGACTCGGTCTACACAAGCCAGTCATACCAATCCCAAGTCTACTACTTCTAATGTACAAAATACTCCCACTCCTACTCCTTCCTCTGGTAAAACTTATGAAGTTATATCAGTTCAATCTACACCTGTCGATAAAAATCAAAATAAAAAGAAAGAGAAGGGTAAGAATAAGGAGGGAAAAAATAATAATCAACAATATGAGAAACCCAAAACACAACCTGCTAATGAAAAAGATAAGCATAAAACTCATTATCCTTTCTTTATCTGTGGTGATGATCATTACATGAAATATTGTCCACAACGTGATGAGGTTACTAAGTTCCTACAAGGGACCGGGAAGCCTCCTACACCCGTCATTTTGTCACAACCTTTTCCTTCTCAGCAACAGGCCCAATTGGTCATTCATAAGCAACCTTCTCCTTCTACCACATCTTATGTCCTTATGTGTACTGGTGACTCCAAGAAGAATGAAGTTGCAGTCGTAACTCGAGCCAAAGATTATTCTCCATCGAAAGAAAAAGTTGATAATTTACCACCTTCATTGGTTCAACCTCCTCCTCCAACTTCACCTCCAAATGGTCCTCTTCATCTTGAATGACCAGGTCTCGATACAGTTCTTCATCCTCCTCCAAAGGGCATTGTTCGAAAGTCTTCATTTAATCCTCATGCACGTGCTGCCAAAAACTACAGTATCGTAGAAGACCTTACGAAAGCACCCTCTACGATGTCTACTCTCGAAGTCCTTCAAAGTTGTCCTACTCAACAGAAGGTGTTGTTAAGGACTATGGTGTAATTGAACCTATTGATACCAATCTGATAATCTTTGACTTGGAATATGATTTTCCAAGGCTTCCTCCTCAATTAGCATTTCAGATCCAAGTTGTTGTGGAAAATAATAATATTTTTCGAATCATTATTGATGAAGGAGCCTCGACTTGCATTATGTATGTTACTTTTTGGAAAGCTATTAGCTCTCCTGACCTTACCGAGTCACACAATAATATTAAGGCCTTTAATGGTACAGGTTTTAAACCTTATGGTGTTCTTCCTTCATTGTGTATTATGTTAGAAGGTAAATCAGTCAATGTCGATGTTGAGGTCTTTGATGCACCTCTTGATTATAACCTTCTACTTGGCCATAGTTGTATTGATTCCATGTGCACAGTTGTGTCTACCATTTTCTGTGTGTTACGTTTCTCACACCAAGGAAAGGTCGTTACTGTCAACCAACTGGCCTTCTTTAATTCCGATTCACGTACTAGCAACGCACCTTTTATCTCGAAAACACCTCCCAGTTATGAGAATGTCAATATGGGTCTTTTAAAAGATTCAACCTTTATGGGTACATTTCCTATTCCACCACGCAATATTCCTCTTCCTTTTGTCACTTCGATTAACATGATATCAATCTATGTTTTTGAAACCCCTGATTCTTATGACCCATGGATATTACCTAGCTCTGGTGACTGTCTCCATTATGGCGACCGAATTCCTTTAAGTCTGGTAGAATCAACTTATCAAGCTATTCAATCAACAACCCCTTCTCCTCCTCTCTGTGATACATCTCCTGATACATTCCACATGATCTTTCCTACTAATTACATGATCATGATGGTCATGTCAATGGAATATACCCCATGGGATGATGGACATCATCGTTCTATTCTCTTCCTAGAACGTGATACCATAGAGAGCTACCAACGAATTTCGACTCCATCTACCGTTGTTGTTATTTATTATGTTCTTGATTCAAAACATGATGTTTTGTATGAAAGGAACTTGAGTAATATTTCACCTACCATTCCTCTTGATATATAGATTAGACCCGGGGTCGTGGAAAATGTTCATATCGATGTCTCATGTTCTACTAATGAGGTCCACACTTATAAATCCCTTTTCCAAGAATTTTGTGACGTTTTCGCCCGGAGTTATGAAGAAATGCCTGGTATTGATCCTGATATTATTGTGCATGAGATTAATACTTATCTGGATGCTAAACCCATTCGGCGGAGACTTCACCCAATACACCCACATAAAGCTGCTGCTATCAATCTTGAAGTTGAGAAACTTCTTAAGGCTGGTTTTGTCTATTCTGTGGCTTTGACCGATTGCGTATCCAATCATGTTCCGGTAAACAAGAAACAAGGCATGATCTGCGTTTGTGTAGATTATAGGGATATAAATAAATCTTGTCCCAAAGACAATTATCCAACCCCCTTTGTTGACCAGATTCTTGACGACTATGCCGGGAGTGAAATATTCGCTTTGATGGACGATTTCTATGGCTATAATAAAATCAATATTTTACCTGCAGATCAACATAAGACTACTTTTATTTTCCCTTGGGGAACCTTTGCATACCGGAAACTACCTTTTGGTCTCAAAAATGTTGGTGCAACTTTTCAGTGTGCTATGTCTTATGATTTTCATGATATCAATAACATTGTACAACCCTATCTAGACGATCTATCGGCGCATTCTATGTGTCGTCATTGTCACCCAACACATCTATAAGCCATTTTCCTATGCTGTCGTTATTATCGCATATGCTTGAATCCACACAAATGTGTTTTGTGGTGTGGAATCTGGATGACTTCTTGGTTTGATCGTGTATATACATGGGATTAGGGTAGACCCCTTGAAGGTTGAGGCCATTCTCAAATTACCTCCTCCTTCCATGCTACGACAACTCCAAAGTTTGCAAGGGAAGGAAAACTTTCTACGTCGATTCATTCCAAAATATGTTGAATTAACAAAATGATTTACTCAGCTTCTCAAGAAAGGTTATGATTTTGTATGGGATGACACTTCCAACAAAGCCTTTTAATATTTGAAGCTCACCTTAACCTATACACCATTTCTATTTCCAACTTATTATAGCCGAGATTATTTCCTATACTTAGTTGCTTCGGACTCTACCATTGTTATGGTTCTAGTCCAAGGGGATGACTCACATGGTGAACATGTTATATACTATTTGGGTCAGAGTTTCACGACCATTGAAGCCAAATATTTGCATGTGGAGAAACTAGCGTTGGAAGCTGGCATTGGAAGTTGTTCAAGCTGTTCAACTTTTTTGTCACTACATCTTATTATGCAGAACCACTGTAATTTCCGATTGCAACCCCATGCAACATATCCTTACTCGACAATTGTTGGGGGGCAAGTACTCCAAATGGATAGTTATTCTCTAAGAGTTTGATTTGGAGTTTGAACGCACCAAGTCGAAGAAGTCTTTGGTTTTCGCCGAATTGATATGTGACCTTCCCTCTACTGAGACAAAAACTGGGGCAGAAGATTCCTTACCCGACGAATCTCTCTTTCTGATCAGTTCTAATGACATATGGTACAGATATATTATCATCTATCTCTAGACCTAAACTTCTTGGCATTATCTTTCTAGTACGGATCATCGTCGTATCCGGTATCAAGCCCATCACTACATTATCCTTGGTGATACTCTTTATCGTTGTGGCATTGATTCCATATTTCGACGATGTCTCACCTACGATGAAGCTGAGAAATCTTTGAATGCTTGTCACTCTGGAGCATGTGGAAATCATATGTCTGGGTATGCCACTACCCAAAAGATCTTACGAGCTAGTTATTTCCGGCCTTCATTATTTAAGGATTACATCACTTCCATATAGAAATGCCACGCTTTTCAAACTTATAATCGTAAGATCTGATATCACCCTGCTCCTCTTCACCATGTAGTTTATGTTGGTCCATTCACTAAATGGGGTATTGACTTCGTGAAATGTAACTCTCACTTGGTCGGGGGGCATGGATACGTTATTGTAGCTGTGGATTATTTCACTAAGTGGGCCGAGGCGATGCCTACATTTGATAATACCAGGAAAAATGCAGCGCTATTCATATTCAATCATATCATTACTAGATTTGGTGTCCCTCAAGCCATCGTTACTAATCATGATAGTCATTTTCACAATTTCATGATGTATGAACTTACAGAGAAGTTGGGTCTTCGACATGAAAACTCAACCCCCTATTATCTGTAGGCCAATGGCCAGGTTGAAGCAATCAACAAAGTTCTTACTACTATGCTTCAATGGATGGTAGGAATTCATAAGTCAAATTGGCACACGATGTTGTTCTCAACATTGTGGGCCTATCGGACATCCGTTAAGTTTACCATGGGATTCACACCTTTCTAGTTAGTATATGGTATCGAAGAAATTTTATCGATTGAATGTGAAATCCTATCTTTGAAACTAATTGTCGAACTTCTCCCTAACACCTCAGCTGAAGAGGAACATCTTTTGTATTTGATGCAATTGGATGAAACCCGTTGTGATGTCGCCTTGGTTATTGAAACTCAGAAAAACCGTGTCAAAGATCAATATGACAAGCATGTCAAATGTGTTTTTTCTAAAGGTGATCTAGTTCTTCTTTACGAACAATATCGTTATTTTCTAGGGGCTAGTAAATTCAAGCCCATGTGGCAGGGCCCTTATATCATAAAATGAGTGTTGGAGAAAGGGGCTTATGAGCTGGTAGATTATGATGGAATCCCTTTGAGTGAACCCAAAAATGAGCTTTACTTGAAGAAGTACTATGCTTAAATCATTTTTTGCATGAGTGCTATGTGTTTTTAGTGTATCATACTCTTGTGTGCTTTTTTGTTGTTTGGTTTCGCCATACAACTGCTTACCTTGTGTTGTGCTTGGTTTCTAGATGTCGGTGTCTTCACTACCCTATATTGGCTTCACTGATGATGCTAGTTGCAGCACTCAAAACTTAGTGTTCGTTTCTTGGTAAATCTATGCACCTACGAATGAATTGACCAGTGTACATGGTGTTTGCCTTGGTCGTGCAACTAACAATATCACGGAATACAGTGCAGTTATCGAGTTGTTAACTGATGTTGTTTCACTTGGAATCCATCATCTTATTGTACGACTTGATTCACAGTTGGTAGTGCTACAATTGAGTAACATTTATTCCATCTGGAGTCCTACTTTGTTAAGGGTATGTTTACGAATTCACCTCTTGGAATGTCATTTTGATTACATTGAATATCAACACATTCCCAGATGTCAAAATACATTAACAGATGCATTGGCTAATTATGTGTTAGACATAAATTTGATACATTTATAAAATCCAAGTAGACTTTGTGCATACAACAAGTAAGCTGGTAGAAGCCTCATATTTATATAACGATAAAATTTTACAAAAAGTGTTTTTGTCCGAAGACCAAAATATCAAAAATGCAAAGCACATGGCTTCATATACAACAAAGTATCAAGGATATTGCTCGCTATAACATGGGACTGCCCGTGCTACTCTACGGAGCAGTCGACCGATGGATGCGGATACACCCACTGTGTGGCATTGGTAATGCCTAGGAATATCATCTATTGTGGCATCAGGGACATTCATGCTGAGTCCCTCCAAGTTTTGTTCTATAACCTCGAAATTGGCAGAAGCTACTCCTGCTATGAAACCTCTCTCCCCTCGCCTCTAGATAGGGTATGATCCTAGTGGACCATAGGGTCCCACATCTGCATTATCGAAGAGCATTTGATTTAGTCATCGAATAAATAACACGAAAAACATTTTATATCATTGAAAATAAAAAAAAAACATTATATAAACAAAATTTCCTTCTTACCTATGTCCCCCCATTGGGAACCTTCGGGAAGAGCTAGGTACAGATCTCCACGGAAATCCACTCTGGCATATGCATAATATTTAACCATGAGCAGTTGAGTCCTCAACCATTGGAATAATACATCGTCATATCTAATGATGCGACCAACTCCATGTCTATCCATGAGATCTACCCACCTCTTAATCCTTGGATCCTATGGAGCGGGTATACCCCACTCCATCTGTAAGCGTAGGATAGGGACCCTTTCCAGGAATAAGGATATCAAATAGACCCATATCCAAATTGTTTCAACCCACCACTTCTGCACTTGGTAAGTTGTTTCTTCATGATTTTAAGGACCCCTTCACACTAGTTGAAGACTATGGGCTCCATACATTCCAATGCATACTAAAAATGGCTCTGTAAATCCATGTGGGGAGCTGCACTCGCTGCCATGCGAGTAATAGTATAGATGATAGTCCACAAAGGAAAATCTTGAACATCCCTAATAGCCACCTTACTGCTATGTTTCTCAGTACCCGACACACAATGATGACTGGCGTAGTAGTTCATAGGCTCACCTCTGTCCCTGCTACCTGTAAGTGTCACCTGTGAACCACGACAAGATAGTCATGTCAGGAAATATATATCCTCGATATATATGGTGAGTGTGTGGGCACCCACATGAAATTCCTTCTCGTTCACATCCCACATGTGAGCCAAGTATTCTAGTAATCTCAGTTGGGCTCTCATGCCCTGAATCTCGAAGAATTTCAGTAACCCACACTGCCAAAGGGCCATAACTATTCCCGAGTCATTATCGGTGAAGTAATCTTATTCTTCATGCTCTCGTTCACACCACGCCAACATTTTAACCATAGAAAGCCTACCAAGGAACCATAATATGAGATTAGAAACATAATTTTCTTTCCTAGGGGGTTTTCCTTGTTGGGTTCATCTTTTTAAATTTTGGGTTGCGGTCATCGCAGGCCTGTGCATTTTCACATTGTGACATCGTCGCACCCTACCTATAGGGTCACCTATGATGATTCTATATCGTCACAGTTCTCGATATAGGGCACCTGCGACAACCTCAATGCATGGGTAACCCCTAAAAAGTCAACCCAAAACATGAATTTAACCAATGAAAATCAATTTTAAAACCATGCAAAGATGAAGGAGAAGGAGATTACCTATTTTGTGGAGACTATTCGTGAAATGATCAGCCGTGCATTCTACAATCAACAATTGAAAATTGAGGTGAAAAAGGGCTTTGGAGCAATGTTTGGGAAAAGTTACAAATGAAATGGTAAAATGTGGTTTGTTACCTATTTTATTGACTTTTATCATTTATCATTTGCATATTATATTATTTTTATTCTTTATCCAAACCCTAAAGTCCTAACAACTTTACAAGTGATTGATTTTTGCAGATTAAAAAAGTCTAGATGTGAGACGTTGGAACAAGGGTCCTCTTTTTTGGTTTGTTTTCATATAGTTGTCGCATGTACAGATTCTTTTAGGGTTTTCCAGGAAAAACTACGATTAGAGTCTTAATTCTTTCTCACGCTCGTAAAACCATGAGAATGTAATTGAGTAGTCTTTTTGTCATTTTTTCAAACTTGTAATGGTGACACAAAAAATGAAACCTACGGAGTATCCTTTAAGCTCTTTTCAAACTCCCTAAACATGAAACGATGGCCGAGCAACCTTGTTCTTTTCACGCTCATAAAAGTATTTGAAGAAAACATATGATGAGTGGTATGTTATCACTTTTTCAGTCTCGTCAGATTAATTTACGAAAAAGGACCTATTGGAGTTCTCTTTAAGTGTTTTTCAAACTCTCCAAAAATGAAAAACCACTAAGTTTTCTCTCTTTGGACTCATTAAAAAAACATCAAAAGACCCATATGGGATCGAACGACTCCTTCTTAGGGTTTTTTAAACATAATCCGAGGTAATCGTCTGAAGAATGAACTTACATTAACAAGAATATGTTATCCTCCTCAAGCTTGCGTAAAAATAAAGAGGTACTCGCCAGAAATGGTGGGGGGGAATTGAGAAAGAAATGTTTCTCTGTATTTGTGTTAGTGGCAGTAATAGTCGCTCTTGAATATGACACCCCCCTTCATCATTGTATCTGGGTTAGGAAATCCATTTGTCTCTCGTTTGACCATCCACAAGTTCATATGTTGGGTCCCCCTTGAGTCAATGTTGCCAAGACCATTGTCGTGTCGTTCATATGTTCAAGAGAATTCCAACCTAAACAAGCCTTCTATCGAGTCGGCCATCTACAATTATAAAATTCCTACCATGTCAGCATTCCCTGTGTCAGTTCCGAATCATTTCATACTCTGATCTACTTCAAATCTGTTACATATTTTGTGTCATTGATGGAGGATACATCAAGGCCCTATTGTGACGAGTCTTTTCTTGTCAAATTCAACTCATTATATGGGAACAAGAGTTAGAAATCATTTAGTACCTTAAATCCTGCATGCCTCAATGGCAGGTTTCTTCGCTTTCAACAGTGGGTTCACATCATTGAACCATGATTGGAATATTCCATCGAGTGTTTGACTTCAACTCATTTATTCACATTCATTGGATTGTACTAGTGTACCTTGGGGAGTCATTGACATCAATGGTGATTTCCCTCGCACTTGTTAACAGTTTTCATTAATGATAGGTAATCAAGTGGTTTCTACCATGTTCAACTTTGACACCTGTAATCACATGGTTAGATTCGTACTTAGAGATGATGGAAATAAAGACCCTGGATCTTATCATTTTGGTCTAGGTTGCGACAGAGTATTCATTATTTGTATCGATACATAGATCCACTTTGTATGTCTCATGCCTATGTCTGAATTTGAATTCTTATATAACATAGATCCACAGTGTATTCCTGGTGGCGATGTCGAATCATGATGACATGGATCCACAGTGTATGTTTAGTGGCCATGACTCACTCGACACTTGTGATTAGAGTCACTTTTAGTCTGAATATGGGAATGCCTACCTCAGAAAATGGTATGTTATTATGCATATGCTTTATTGTTTGCAAGTTCCGGATTGGTGCACTCCTTGTTTTCGACACACACATTCTACAAAGTATTTCGGCTGTCATGAATTCCAGCTTCATACTTTGGGGGGGGGGATTTTTTTACACATTATTTTGGTCACCTCAGTGATCACTTGACAAGATGTGTTCATGTTCCCTAAAAATATTAAAAGAGACTTTCTCCAGGAGAAAAGTGATTTGATTTCCCCTGCCAAAAAGCATATGAAGGAAGGTCATTGTACCCTACTATATGCATGGGGTGTGACAATGCCTGATCGTCGCACTCTGCACTATGCTTTGGTTGTGACGTCATCACATGTTGCTTCTGCATAGGGTGTGATGATGCTTAAAGCTTGAGAAAAGTCAAATTTCACTAATTTTCTAGAAGGGAATCTTCTAGAAGGTGAGGTGGCCTCTAATCGGTTTGGATCTTACTCACTTCTCTGATTTGGTGGGATTATCCTAATCTCCTCACCCATCTCTCTTTCACACTATATAAAGAGGGATCCCTCATGGAAAAGGCTAAGGTTGAATAGGCTAAGAATTGTATGGAGAGTTCTACTTCAGAGTATGCTTGAGAGCTTTGCTTTAGTTCTTTAAGTCAGATTGTGGATATTCTTCATTCAAGGCATTGGAACAAAGGTGTGGTTGTTGGAGCAAAGAGACATCGAAAGGGGACCTTTCAACATCAAGGCATGGGTTGTATTCTCCACTTTCTATTCATTTCATACAGTAATGCATTTCTTCCCTATATAAGCATCTTGTCTTCTATTGTATAATTCCTTGATCATATACATAGACTTCATTAGAATGTATATATATTTGTCTTCTCTCTTTGTTAGTTTGTGATTCTTGGACAGGATTGCTATTATACAAACCCAAGGAAGGAGCTACAAGGACAACACTAGTGAGGATCAAGCATCGTTTAAAAGGTATGTCATTTGTAACTTGAATTAAACTAGTTCATACGATAATGAAGTTTAAGGCGAAGTGTGCATTTTGTTATGTTTTGTTCTAGTTTTCGATGGGATCTAGGGAGATCTGTTTGTGTCCACACTTACCGATTAATCTGATAATATTGGGAGCATCAATGTTGCCATCAATGTTGTCATAAATGTTGGTGTTTCCATCAATGCTAAAGGGGGATATTGTTGGATAGTTGGTTGTCATTTATGTCAACCCTTGGAGAAGTCTGGAATCCCTATAGATGTGGTTGAGATAGATGGATAGTTAGTTTTCATTGATGGAGTGGTTGATGTAACCATATGTGTTGGGTGAATTTATGAAGTATACATGTAGCCCCAAAGGTATGGTCATGGAACCCCCAGTTGATCGAGGAATAAAGACATGAATGTCAATATATTTGCAAGTAAGACTATCATAGATGTATAGTATGCATCATGCAATTTCCGGTGATAGGTGGTACATCACGTGGCTCCTTACAGTCGAGGAGATATGGCTTTGTAAAGATTGGAGGAACCTCAAGAATAATCTAGAATCTCCTAGAAGGTCAACAAGAAGTCAATTATTCTATAAGCCCCTAGAAAGTCTTCAAGAAGTTTGCTAGTCAAAGTGGTTGCAACAAGAAGCTAATTATTGGTAAAGTAGTTGTAACAAAGAAATTATGARTTTAATAWTTATGGTTAAAGTAGATGCAACAAGAAAGTACAGGYTGACCCTAAAATTAAGAAAAAGGGTAAAAAYGTTATGACCCTAAAATGAGGAAAAAGGGTGAAACAATTATGACCCTAAAATTAGGAAAAAGGGTAAAATAGTTATGACCCTAAAATTAGGAAAAAAGGGTAAACATTTATGACCCTAAAATTAGGAAAAAGAATAAAACAATTATTACCCTAAAATTAGGAAAAAAGAGTAAAACATTTAAAGGGAAAAACAATTGTAAAAAGAAATTAATTAAGGGTAAAGTGGTTACAACAAGAAATTAATTAATGGTAAAATGGTTGAAAAGTAGTTACATGGAAGAGTATAAATACACATCAAGAGTCTCTAATTCTTACACACAAGTTCATTGAATATCTATCTAGTGAACACTYTATCTATTGACGAATATGAGGTAGCAAGGATGAGGTAAAGTAAAGGGCATGCTTGTTCTAGGTTGCAACAAGGTACGATTATGTAGCAAGGTTGTCACAGGTTATGAGGTATGTTATTTTTTAAGTTTTGAGGTTTATATGTTGGTAATGTTATGGCTCATATTCGTGGCATGGCTTCGTGATATTTTGGAGATTATGGTTTATGCTTGATGCACACCTTGAGAGTTTTGGTACTTGTTTAGTACATGGTTGATGGCATATCTTGTGGTACATGGTTGAGGTGTATCATATGATATTTGTTTGAGGCATTTGTTGCATATGGTTGAGGTTCCTACTTTGGTGTTATGCTTGAGACATATCCTTGGTACATTGTATATGGTTGTTATGGTTCATGTTAGAGGCACATCTTTGTTATATTGGAATATACTTGATGCATATATTTGGTATATGATCTTGGTTGATTATGATGCTTGCTTGAGGTTTTGGTTTATACATTGATGCATATGTTGGTACACAATTGATGATTGATGTACATGGTTGATGGTTGATGTACATGGTCGATGGTTGAGGTACATGGTATAGGTGTTGGTTCATGGTTGATGCACTTGTTTTTGTACAGGTGTTGGTGCATGGTTGATGCACGTGTTTTCGTACATGTTGTGGTACACATTTGATGCTTGGTAGTGTACAGGTTGATGATTTGGTAGATGATTGGTCGAGGCATGTGTTGGTGATGTTGGAAATCTAGTTGAGAGGTGTCCTTGGTATATGATCCATGTGAGAGGAGTTGTTTGAGTATCAGTGACAGTGACAGGTTGGACAGGTTGGTCAATGACAGGTTGATAGTGATAGTGTCTGTGACAGTGACAGTGGCAGTGACAATGATAATGGCAGTGATAATGACAGTGGCAGTGATTGTGGTAGTGACAGTTGGTCTACACTTATATTTCAGGGCAACAGAATAGGGAAAGGAAAGGGGGTTGTAGCCTCCTTCCGGTTGGTACCAGAGAACTCAAGAATTTGGAGATTCCTTCAAGTTGGAGCTTGCGAATTAGGGGGGTTGTATCTTGATTCAGGTTGGAGCTAGGGAATTCAAGGATTTGGAGCTTCTTGTAGGTTGGAGCCTTAGAATCAGAGGGTTGTAGCCTCCTTGTAGTTGGAGCCAGAGAATTCAAGGAGTTGCAGATTCCTTCAAGTTGGAGCCTGCAAATAGGGGTTTGTATCATCCTTCCAGTCGTAGCTGGAGAATTGGGAAGTTGGTGCTTCCAATGAATGTATTTTTTGATATATAAGAAAGCATTTCATGGTTTTCCCCTTTTGGGTTTCTACGTAAATTTTGGTGTAATGTGTATTTGATGTGATGTTGTTGATGTGATGATCTTATGTTTATATGCTCATTATATATTGATGATACATTGATGATATATTGTTAGTTAGGTTGAATTTGTTATAGTGTGGTTAAAAGTGGTAAAAGTGCTCATATTGATTCACACACACCCCCCCTTCTCATTATTCCAACAACAACCAAATGGAACCCTCTTCATCCAACTCAGGGAGAATGGTATGAGTTTGACACTTGCTGCCAATCAATTTCTTTAATCATGAGAGATGAAAAATAGGGTGGAGATTAGAATGATTGGGCAAAGCTAACTGGTAGGCCATGGACCCCACTAGCTTGAGAATTTTATAAGGACCATAAAATTTGGGAGAAAGTTTTTGAAAATGTTCAAATTTGAGTGAAGTCTTATTATAAGGTTGCAAATGAAGAAACACCTGGTCCCATTCAAAAAATTGACGTTCAAAATGGCCTGGACCTGCTTGCTGCTTCAAGTGATTTTGAGCCATGACCAAATTTTCTTTCAAGGTACGAAGAATGGCCTCATGGACTGTAAGATTTTTGTCAACTTCTTGAACCTTTGAGACACCTAACATGTAGGAGAGAATTGATGAGGGATTTTGTCCATAGATTGTTTGAAAAGGAGTCATGTGAGTGGCTATATGGTAAGATGTGTTGTACCACCATTCAACTAGGGGTAACCATTGAGCCCACTGATTTTTTCGTTCTGATGCAAAACAATGAAAATACACTTCCAAACACTTGTTGACAACTTCGGTTTGGCCATCAGTTTGGGGATTATAGGCTATGCTGAGATGCAATTGGTTTCCTTGGATCCTGAACAATTCTTGCCAAAAATTTCCAGTGAAGGTTGGATCTCAGTCAGAGACAATAGAATGAGGCATGCCATGAAATTTGAAAATATTATCCATGAAAGTTTGAGCCACTATGGATGCGATGAATGGGTTTTGAAGAGAACATAAATGAACATATTTGGATAGACAATCGACTACCACCATGATGGCTAACTTATTTCATGATTTAGGTAAGCCAACAATGAAATCCATATAAATATCTCTCCAAATAGTAGGGGGAATTGGGAGATGTTGAAGTGTGCCCGAAGCTTTGACTGTTTCTCCCTTGTTGTATTGAAATGCATCACATTCAGTGACAAAGGTGTAGACAACCTACTTCATACCATAAAAAATAATGTTTTACCCATTCGTAGGTTTCGGTAAACCCTGAGTGCCCAATTGTGGGTGAAGGATGAAGCTCAAAAATCACCATGGATTTAAGTTGTGACTGTTTTCTTAAATACAAACAACATTTGTAGCAAATCTCTTCGTTGTGACAAGAGTACCCTGGAGAAGATGGAGAATGATGTTGCAATTGTTGGATCGGGCGAGAAATTTTGGGGTCTTGAAGCCATTCCTGATGAACAACTTGGAGACAGTATGGTACAATGAAGGAGAGGGAAAATATGGACCCTTCTTCTTCATACTTCCTGGAAATAGCGTCAACAACCACATTTTCCTTTCCCTTCTTGTATATGATCTCATAATCATATCCAAAGAGATTTGTCACCCATTTTTGTTGCTCCGGGGATGAAATTTGTTGTTCCATAAAATACTTGAGGCTCTGATGATCAATTTTGATTTGGAAGCACTGCCCTAACAGATAAGGATTCTAGAGATCCAGTACATGCAGAATAACTAAAATTTCTTTTTCATAAATGGATTGGCCCAAATGTCTAACAGAGAGGGGCGAGAGAGAGAGAATGAGATATAGTGGGACTGAGGAGAGAGAGGGAGGAGGGAGAGTGGCAGAGGGAAGAGATAGGGAAGGAGGGGGAGAGCGGGGGAGAGATAGATATGGGGAGAAGGGGAAGGGCAGAGGATAGAGAGGGGAGGGAGTGAGGGAGGGATCAAGAGTGTTTCCTTTCAGTCCATATGACTATTAGCTATGGCAGAAAATTCATTTACAAATTTTCAGATGGCCCCCGTGCGGCCAAATCTGTAAAATCTCAGAAAAGATCCCATTATTCCAAGGAAAAGAGATCGAATGCACTAGATGCTAGCCTATCGAAAAAACTGGAAGTTGTCGACATTCTTCTCTTTTTATTATTGCAATAGGCAATTGGGAGGGATTGGAATGAATACAAAAGAACAACCTATGATCCGACTTTTTTCAATCACAATATCAATTATGGTACAACAAAAATGGTGCCTAATTCTATATTTATAAGAAGAGAATGAACATCATAAGGGATAGATGAATCTATGTTTTTAGTTCGAATGATTTTATCATTTTGACCGTACATTATTTTTTATTATTATAGATATATTTTAAATTTTAAAATAATTAATAATAAATTTATAATTTATATATATATAAATTTATGTTTTCCTTTTTAATTAAATAGTATTAATATACATATTTTATTTGTATTAAATTATAAAAGAGAAGTTGTTACAAATTGCTGATACATGATGTTATGAATAAATACCTCCCTATACTTTAGGGGTCAAATCGTTGGGCGAAGGGGGTCCCTTGTCCCACAAACAAGGGGGTCTCATACACCAATTTGGTGTATGGCTTGGCCATGACCTTAAAATTAGATTATTATTATTATATAAAAACTAATTTAATTTTTAGGTCACAACCATGGGAGATACCAAATTGGTGTATGAGACCCCTTTTTTTGTGGGACAAGGAACCCTTTCCATATAGTCATTTGACTTCTAAAATTGAGAAGTATAAAAGTTAATAAGATACAATTCTATAAATATAACATTATCATATATATATATATATATATATATATATATATATATATATATATATATATATATATATATATATATATATAT
>ML783988.1:421498-460207 GCA_009831015.1 Picea engelmannii
TTTAGAAGACAGGTGGAACTGAATTCTTATGGTCTTGTTTTCTTAATTTGATTCATTTTGAATTCAAGAACAAGACATTGTGTCTAGAGAATCCAAATATCGCAACAATCAATGACACTAACCTTCATGTTGGAGGGAATATTATGGGAAGAGAACATAGTGATCATATCTCAAGAATAAGGATTTGTTATTTGACTGAATGAACAACAGAGGAATACTTGATGAAATCATGGGAATTTTCATGAGTTCTATGACAACCCACTTAGTTTAAGATTACATTGGCTTAGCATGCTTTGCATAGGATTTTTAATTTTGACCTTTATCTTTCTTTTTAGTTTAGTTTGATTTTAATAAGTTAGTCATTTGGAGGAAAAATTCCTCCCAAACTGTCTAAGAGTTGATCATATCATTATGTTTTATATGCAGGTTGGGGAGATGTCTTGTGCAACCAACAACTCGAGATTTTTCTCTTGAAATGAAAGAAATTTAGGGTGGTGTTAGTCTAAACTTAGTTGCTTAGATTGCTTTGCAACATTGTTTGATTAATGAACCAAGATTGTCACCAATTCAATAGTTGATGAGAAATATATTATCATTCATTTATTCACATATTTATTTATGACCTAGTTGATGTTTGGAGTCATTTTAATGACTATTTTGATGACCTCCATAACTATCATTTTTTCCTCTTTGTCGTATAAAATTGAATTATTTGGATCTATGTGCTTAATGATGATATTTTATAGCAAAGAGAAAATAACGCTTTGGTGAGAGATGTAATTTTTGTTATTGGAAAATTCAACATTTTCAAATTTGGAAAGGAATTGCTTATGTTATGAAATCTTGAGAGCTTATGGGTTTGTGGAATGTTTCATGGGATGTAATTCTTAGAAAATATGTTTTGACTAACCCATTTTGATAGATTCTTGGAAGATTGTTTTATTGCATTGAATGAAAAAAATTGTGTGACAATTTGAGTAGAGATTTGGGTTTCAAATTTCTTCCTCTAGATCGTCAATTATTTTAATCTGGTTTGTTCTTCACTTCAGTGTTGGGTATGTGTTATATTTGTTTCATGGATAGAAATAATGTCTATGTTGCGTTGGGCACGCAGGGGGGTAAGAGGGGGGTGAAGCACCCCATTTCTTTGGGGGTCACATGGGGGAGGATCCCCCCTGTCTGGGGGTTTTCATAGGGGCAGGAACCCCCCTGCACAAAGGTTCGAGGGAAGCACCCCCCCAAAAAATAAATTAGTGGCTTTCTGCATCCATTTTTGGGTGGTTTTTCAGCACATGGTTTTCGTGTTTGGCCCTCGACCAAGTTTTTAGGAAGCCTTGGTCAAGTTTGGACCAATTTTTGGACTTCGACACATTGATCGAGGAAGGAGCGCCCAAGCGGAGCTAAGATTGTAGATCCCGCCGATTTTGCAGGCTATGTAGACCCAACAAGGGGTTCTTTAGGGTTTTTGTAATGGATTATGGGATGTTATCCCATGGTTTCTCCCATGGTTAGGCCTTATTGTAAGGGATTGTAAAAGTGTAAATAAGTAAGAATGTATAGGAGAAGTAGAATCTTTTGGTAATGAAAAGTAGCTAAGTGCAAGTAGTTTTGGGTTGCTTTGTGCAATAGATGTATATGTGTTAAGGCGTTGTGCTCGGTAGAAGGTTGGCTCTGTGCCTTGACCTAGTTTTGGAAGGAGGATCTGGTGCTCAGTGCGCAAATCTCTTGTCCTCTACGAAGCTCGAATTTGTGGCTTGGTGCATAGGAGTATCAGAATGTAAGAGATTGAAGAATAATAAAGAAGACGAAGCATTTGGTGGACGTAGCCTCACACTATGGTGAACCACGTATATCTTGTGTCTTTGGTTTTCTTTGTGCTGTGTTGTTATGTTTTTGCTCAGTGCTTTGTGTATGATAGATAGATATGTTGATGCTTAGTGCTTTACTCGTGTTGAAGATAAATGAATGTTACACCTAACTCAGTTCTATGTGCTAAGTGGTTGAAGTAATTAATCATTTATTTTTACTGTGCTAATCTATATTAGGGATTGTTTTGCGATGTTAATAAAGATAATAAACTAATGCATATCTTCTTCTAAGTGTTAATAGAATACTCTACGAGGTATTATAATCACAGATCTGTGTCTTAGCTCAGTTATAAACACTTGCATCGTGTAACCCCCCTGCTTCTACCTCGGGTGATACTTCACCTACTTCACAGGTGTTGCCAAAAGGGTCGATAGTTAGGGTTTTGTTGATGCATTTTTGAAGCGTTGAACCCTGGGTCTACCCATGTGCCAATAAATGGTTCCATTGCCGGGACCTGAAACTATGATTGTTGGGAACTGAGGTAAAGAAAATAGAATCTATGTGTGTAGATCCACTGCTGAAGTGTGCAGTACTCTACTTGACTTGTGAAAGCTTTGTGCTAAGAAAGAAATCCAAACTGAAGAAAGAGGTAAGTTCTTAAAAGAGGTAAATATTTGTTCTTTGATAAGAGTAAGATAAGTGAAAATTTTTGTTTTGAAAGCATGAATTTAAGTATGTTTAATAGATTATGTCCTAGTCTGAAGGCTAGGGCACAGTTGCAAGAAAGAGTTGATTTGAGTAAATTTAATAGAAATGAAGAAAGATATGTTATTCCTATGCACAAAAAGAGTTTTTGGACTAATAATTGGATGCAGGAACCTAGGAATTTTTTTTACAAATTGCAGGTCCAGCACTATGATCCTACTGCACAGTACACAAGAGGTTGGGGAATGTTTAAAAGAAAAAGAGGATTGACACCGTGCTATAATTGCATAAGACCGAGACATCTTGCTAAGGAATTCCCTAGCGCAGGTCCTATTTGTCTTTGTTGTAAGATTGTTGGTCATGAAGTTGAGGATTGTCCAAGGATGATTGCTAAAGTTGAACGAATGAACATGAGACAAGAAAACTATGAAGAAAGTCAAGAGACAAAGGACATGTTAGAGAATCATAAAGATAAAGAATTAGAGAAAGCTCATACTATGTTATTACAGTTGAAAGAAACGATGGATGTTCACAAAGATGTCAGTTTACCAGAGACCCTGAAAGTAAAAAAATGCATAAGTTCAAGAATAGAAGACTTCGACATAGACTATGTCTTGGACGTGGAAAAAAAAGTGAATGTTATGAAATAAGATTCTTGGGAAATTTTGGGAAAGCCTATTGTGATACCTTCATTGGGAAGGATAGGCTTGTTTAAAGGAAAGATGATAACCCTATGTGAAAGAGTTACTAATATACCTATTATTGTTCATGGAACATCGACTAAAGAGGAATTTGAAGTCATTAAGTTTGTTGGGGACAACGCCCCTTTCCGACTTTTATTAGGTAAGACTTGGATTGAGAAAGATCAAAGAAGGAGGAAAGCATAGGAAGAAGCTACAGAAAAGAAAAAGCAAGAACTAAGGTATTTCATAGCCAGAAAAATAGATCGACTAATAGAAGAATGAGAGGATAAGTTGAAGCAACAGAACAAAGTAACAATGTAGGAGGGACAAAAGGAAAGATAATTAGCTATCAAGGTTGAAAGAATGCAAAAAGACTTGAAGAACCTATCTATGTAAGAAAGAAGAATACCCACCCAGGAAGTATTAAGAGAAGGGATATTAACTTCAGACCCTTTGAGGGCACCTCAATAGTGTGAAGTTACTACGCTAGAGGAAGATAAGAATAAAAATGGAAAGAGGATTCCAGAAACAGTTAGAGAGACTCAGACCACAGGAAAGAAGGCAAGGAACCTCAATAAGAAGAAAGCTAATTTAGAAAAGTTGCAAGAAGCTACAGAGACCAGATGGAAAACATCACATACTAGAACCTCGCAGGAGGTAGGTTCGCAGGATTTGAACCTCACTGGAACAGCATAACCGTGCAGAATGGGACTTCGCCCTGGACAAGTTATATGACCGTTGGAGGCACCCCAACCATTAGAAAGATGCTCCAGAACAACTAGAAAATGAATTTATGGGCTGATGGACCACTCTTGGGATGTTGAGACCATGCCATAATGGACATATTCACATTGATGGAAGAATTCTTGCTTGTTGGAAGAATCCGTTACAGTGCCCCGCTTATTTAACTCGTTGGTCGTTGCGTCGGGACCACTTTTTTCCACCCGTGATTAACTGAGATAATAGCAAATTTTCGGAGTATCGAGTTGTGTTATCTGAAGCTATACCTCGTCGTTCATTTGTATACCCCACAAGTCCGTTCGTCTACCCTGAACCGTCTATTTAAAAGTTCGAATGTTAGGTGAACCTAGTGCACCAGAGAAGTCTGTCGAGGAATTCCTCAGGAAGCTAAGGGCTAACAAATCGTTATCTGAAGGAGTACAGGCATCGTCAACTATGGGACTGCAGGCTTCCCCTTTGACTGGACGTCGTTCTGGCAGTGTTAACCTTGCAACTGAGCAATGAAGTAAGCACCGCGGTGATCTGGCTAATGTGAAGCAGATCCCATCGATCCTACCAGAGTATATCCCACCTTTGGCTGGCGCAGTTAACCATGACAACATCCCACAAGCTTATGAGTACAACCTGATCCCCGTGTACATTCTGAAAGGAATACATGTAGTTGGAAGTCAGTTGGGACAGATCTCGTTACTGAAGAACAACGACTTCAATATGGGTGACAAAAAGAACTATTTTATGCTAGCGCCCCACCACTACTTGACAAAGTCAACTAGGAAGAAGCCTCGCCTCGTCTCCCAGCCATGGATTAAGGGGTTGGCGCAGTCCATTGTGCTGAACATGATGAAGATTCCCTATTTTTTCCATCACCAAGAGGTTAACACTTGTGTTAAACTCCTCTTGTCATGCTATCATGGTGGATAGTTGTGGCTCGACTGCTAGATTACTGTGGATCCAACACTGATCCACTAGATTACAGCTTAAGCATGAAGGGACCTGACCCTCAACAGTTTTATCTAGGGAAGGCCTCGGACCGCTCCCGGGTACAGCGCATCAAGGAAGCTTACGGCGAAGTCGAAAAAGGAAAGCGAGGTTACAAGGTAGCCTCTATATAGGATGGCGCAGTGCACCTCGCTTGCCAACTCATAGCTGGGAAGCTCGTAAGGAAGAACCGCCCCACACAGGTCATCAGGTTCGTGGTGGACCTTGCAAAAAAATGTGTGGAGGGCATGCAGATGAATTGGGTGACCTACCTCATCAATGAACTCAAGAAAGACTGTCGTGAAGCCCAGGATTTGGGATACGAATTCGACTATAGTTGGTTGATCATTTTGATCGCATTTGTCGCTTGGAAAATGCCTGGAGGAGCCACCTTTCTAGAATTTGAACCCTCAGAGCCGTTGGCCGCTAGGTTTTCAACCTTGTGGTACACCAACGACATGACGAAGCAGTGGTAGCCCAACGCAGTATTTCATGCATACTATCAACACCTAAAGGTTGCCATTGAATCATTTTCGCGCATGACACCGTGCACCCTGCACCAGTACAGACCAATAGAAAATTTCCACGCAGACCCGCATTTCATATATATCACTGCACACAGAGATGAGAACAAGGAAGAATTATAGTCATACTACAAGATAACAGATGACAACATGGGGAAGATCACAAAGGAGTGGTCGGAGAAATTTATGGCACATGTCGTTGATGCAAAACTCTCTGACACCGACACCATAGGAAGCCCCCTAGTCACCCAGGTCGAGCATGTCGGACATTCTAGTGGGACGAAGAAGAAGAAGAAGCAGGAAGAAATCCAGGATATAGAGACCGATCAGGAGGACAACGCCTTTGAATATAACAAGTCTGGATCACCTGGAGGAGGAGGAGACGAAGCAAATGGACAATGAGGAGGGAATGAGCAAGGAGAAGGAGAAGTTACATCACCTCAAGATCCCCCTACGGAAACAATAACACCACAGAAGAGGAAGGTTTCTCCAAAGAAACCTTTAGCAAGAAAGAAGATGTGTGTTAATAAGCCCCAGTTAGAGGCCATGCTCATGGAAGATGATATCAATCTAGTCTGCGGAGCTATGGAAGACATTTTCGAGGACATCTGGCAAAGATATGGAGAAAAGGAGGAGGAGTTGTATGGAATGATTGAGAAGGAACAAAAATAAGTACAACAAGTTGTTCGCACAGTACCTACTGCACCTTCCTCTTTGTAGATTATAGAATTGGGGGATGAACTAGCCCAACTAAGAAGACTTGTGGATGCAACATAGGCTCGACTTCAGAGAGTCTGGGAAGAGAAGGAGAAGGCTACAGAAGCCTTGAAACAAGAGAAGGATTAATCCTTAGAACAATTACGAGTCACATGGTACATTTTAACCACCTATGAAAGTGAGAAAGAAGAGTTTCAGGCGATGATCTAGGAGGAAAAAGTCCAACTACAGAGAGAAAAGGAGAAGTTTCTCACAAAACGAGCCACGGTTAAGGAAGCTATGAGTAAAGCATCTCACTCTATGATAGGTTTGGAATAGGAGGAACATGAGTTGGTCGAGGCTCAAGTGGTGAAGCTTGCTGAGACCATCTAGCAGCCTCAAGCAAGGATAACAGAATTAGAATCCTAAGCAGTACCGAGCACTCCGTAGGAGGTGCATGACCAGAGGGAGGAAGCCACTAAGAACACGGTAGTAAGGATCAGATCCCTTACCTCAAAGTGAAAAAAACTAAGCAATAGAAGCAAGCGGACATACAAACACCTCGCAGAAGACCCAGATCTAAGGAAATTGGAAGTGCAGTTACAGGAGGCACAGTAGTAGGCATTCTCCGTGCAGGCGCAGATGAAGATGCTCACCGAAGTTGAAAGAATGAAGAGATCTCAGAAACAATGCGTAGTGCAAAAATAGATCATTGTCCTCCAGGGCAGGGTAATGGAGGTCATGCAGAAGCTACAACCTATGCAGGATGAATCCTGCAAGGTGTTCAAAGAAATTGAGGGACAAGGCTCGCAACTGGACCAAGTAGTTGCATCAATGGAACAACGCCTAGAAGGGACTATTACAGAGCAAATGATCCAGGAGCTCGTTGAGCAGGAGGCTCATGTGAAGCAGCAATTTGAGGTAGCTCGTGTGAAGCTCGAGGCCTTTGAAGCAACATTGACCAGACCTCAGTGACTCAGGATGAGTCACAAGTGAGTGTTGGGGGCATGTTGGCCCTCAACCAAGTTTTGAGGAAACCTTGGTCAGGTTTGGACCAATTTTTGGACTTCGACACATTGATCAAGGAAGGAGCACCGAGGAAGAGTTGATATCATGGATCCCACCAATTTTGCGGGCTATCTGGACCTAGAAAGGGGTTCTTTAGGGTTTTTTTAATGGGTTATGGGATGTCGACCCATGGGTTCTCCCATGATTAGGCCTTATTGTAAGGGATTGTAAAAGTATAAATAAGTAATAATGTATAGGAGAAGTAGAAGCTTTTGGTAGTGAAAGTAGCTAAGTGCAAGTAGTTTTGGGTTGCTTTGTGCAACAGATGTATATGTGTTAAGGTGTTTTTCTTGGTAGAAGGTTGGCTCTGTGCCTTGACCTAGTTTTGGAAGGAGGATCTGGTGCTCAGTGCGCAGATCTCATGTCCTCTGTGAAGCTTGACTATGTGGCTTGGTGCACAGGTGTAACGAAATGTAAGATATTGATGAATAATAAAGAAGATGAAGTAGTTGGTAGACATAGCCCCACATTGGGGTGAACCACGTATATCTTGCGTCTTTGGTTTTCTTTGTGTTGTGTTGTTATGTTTATGCTCAATTCTTTTGTGTGTGATAGATATATATGTTGATTCTTAGTGCTTTACTTGTGTTAAAAATAAATGAATGTTAGACCTAACTCAGTGCTATGTGATAAGTGGTTGATATATATTAGGGCTTGATCTAGGATGTTAATAAATCTAATGAACGTATGCATATCTTCTTCTAAGTGTTACTAGAATACTCTGCGAGGTATTATAATCACATATCTATGTCCCAACTCAATTATAGACACCTGCATCCTGTAACCCCCCTTGCTTCTACCTCAGGTGAGACTTCACCTGCTTCGCAGGTGTTGCTGAAAGGGCCGATAGTTAGGGTTTTGTTCGTGCTCTGTTGAAGTGTTGAACCCTGGGTTTGCCCCTGTGCCAAAATGCACCGATGGTTTTCTATTTCTAGTTAAGGAATTAGGGTTGTTGACTAATCCAGATTATTGGATTAGGGTTTTAGATCCTATGGGATCCTATATGTATATTTTATTGTAAACAATGTATTGTGTGGAATGAATATAGAATATGTTGGTTTTCTAAGTTTGGGTTTCCATGGGAAAACTCTGTGCAATGTGTGTATTTGCCATTGTATATTTTTTGTTCCTTTATTGAAAATTTGTTTGCAGTAAATAATTGTACAATGTTAAAATCTACATTTGGTATCAGAATAATTATTGGCTTCAAGGGGATTCCTTTGTGGTCAGGGGTTTGGCTCGGGACTGTGATAAGTCTTGTTGCAATGGGAGATATTAGGTACTGATTCTTCAAGTGAAAATAAATGGTGAACATTTCAAAAATAGAGATTGCAAAATTTAATGGGAAAAGTTTTGAGTTGTGGAAGCTCAAGATGGAAGATTTGTTGGTAGACAGAGATCAGTGGATTGCAGTGGATACAGGTAATGCACCTACAGGAACGTCAAAACATGACTAGAAAAACTTGGATCGGAAGGAGAAGGGCACAATCCAATTGTGTCTCTCAGATTCAATATTACTGATTGTGTTAGGGGAAGCTACAACTAAGGAGTTATGGAATAAGTTAGAGAACTTGTATCAATCTAAGTCCCTATAAGAAAATGGTCCCGTGGAAGAATTTGTATACCCTAAGGATGAGAGATGGAGACTTTGTGATAGAGCATCTGAAATCCTTCAATATTGTGGTAAGTCCGTTATTATCTATTGAGATTAAAATTTCAGATGAAGATAAGTGTATCAGTTTATTGTGATCTTTACCAGACTCATGGGATAGTCTGGTTATGGCCATGGGTAGTAATACAACTACCTTGAGTTTCGATGATGTGGTCTCATCCTTGTTTTCGAAGGAGATGAGACGAAAGAAAATGGAAGGACGGATCAGATATGCATTATTTGCAAGAGTACACTCCCAGGAAAGAAATAGATCTAAGCCCTCAAGTGGGAGATCTAAATCTAAGGGTATATCTAAATCTCCCAGAAAGTTTGTAAATGTATTGTTAGTAACATTTCTTTTCCGGGGCACAAGAGCATTCGGGTCAGAGAGTCGCATGAGGAGCGCCCGAGCGTAACACAGAAAATCTCATTTCAAGTCCCCAAGCAAGCGAGCGGGTGAGATTATATCATCGACGGTCCAGATTCATCCATAGCAGCAGATCAGCGGTTGGCGGAAAATCGCGGTTAGTCGAGTTGCACCGAGATTAGTGCAAATGCATTCCTGCCCATATTATGTGCAGGGAAAGATAGCAGCCATCCATCCAGAGGACGTTTGGCGCGAGATCTAGTCGCATCGGTGTTTCGGCATTCATGAGTTCATGGGGTGAAGGTTCCGTGTTGTCCTATATCTCGAAACCCCGAACCCCAAAAGCCCCGAAGGTGCCCAAGGTCGGGCCCGCGGTATTACGGAGCAATCTTAGCCTTCCATCCACAAGAGACACCAGGCGTGCGATTAGGCTCCTCACCAATTCGCCCATCGCGATTTCGAGGCGCAAAGAGTAGCTCCGTCATTTCCTGATGTGTGAGGTGCCGGGAGTATCCAGGACCCGAACCCACAGTATCGTCGGGAGAGTTCAGAACCGTCAGATCTAGAGGGACGCGTGGTGCCACATTAAACCGTCTCGGGGTTTCACTCATCATGATTTCAAGAAGAAGGGATCAGCCCCTTCCTATTCATGAACGCGGAAAGCACCTTTGAGAGTAAACACAGGGTCACAGCCCGTGGTCACTAGGGAAAGAAAAGAGCTGCGCAAAAGGGGCCAAAGGTGTTGGGTTTCAGTCACAGAGAGGCCCGTCACGACCTCCAGGTGCCATCGGGCCCGACCTCGATCTTGGTCCACGCTTGGAGTAAATGAAGGCAAGAAGGGGTGGTTGAAACCTCTCCTCATTCATTAAGTGTGAAGTATGGAGGGTCTGGCAAGCAGTCTGCTCAAGAGGATCCTGTGTACCCATTTTTCTAGAGAAGTCATGTTGAGTTCTCGACTAGCCGGAGGAGGTCTGCACACGCTAGCTCAGTTTTTAATGGTTCAACTACTCCCCTTACAGGAGCCATGTGCATTTAAGGTGGCGTCTGACGAAGAGTATCCGTCTGAATTCGGCTGAAGGGACACCAAGCCTTGGGTGACTGGGCACGCCTCTGTGAGGTGAATTTTCCTGAGTATATAGACTCAGTCTTTGTATTTTTGTAGGGCATCGATGGTTGAGCAAGGCTCCCGATTGTAAAGTTTTGATGAAGCACAGGTCGCTCTGGTTAATGTATATGGCATTTGAGATTTCTTACTTTATGGATGTCAGCTTCTTTCCATCTCTTTGTTTACCGTGTTAGAACAACTCAGAATTGGAGGATCCAGTCGAGTTGTAGCTGTTATAGGATGATGTAGGTTGGATCACTGTAACAGTTACATTGTTTCTAATCGATTCTTGTCATTTTCTTAGCGCTGAACGACTTGGAATTGGAGGATCCAGTCGAGTCATCACTCAACTCCTTGAGGCTCTAGACCAAGAGGATGTTGGCTTCCGAGCTTTTCATCCTCAAGCTTCTGAAGGCCTGTCACCTGAGGAAGTCTTGCTCACCCTTCTCACAAGTCTTGCATCTATCAGCCTTTAATCCATTTACTGACAGAAGTTGGATCAAGACCTCCCTTGCTACATACATACCAGGCCCAGTTTCCTGAGTTAAAGTTTTATCTTCTCGAGTCTTTATCCATTTGATCACCCCATTAAACAAATCGTGACATAAAAACTGATGGGTGTCGGGCTCTACTCCTACAAGCAATCCAGGAGTGACTTCTAACGCTAACATTTCTGGCACCGTTGCCGGGGACAAAGTTGAAAATTTTCCTCGGGATTGAACGACATTGAGCCTCTAACTCTGAAGGTGCATCGGGTATCAGAGCCTTTGAAGATTGCTACTATGCACCTGGCGACTCCATTGTGACAACTCCACTGTGGCGAACCTGTTGTATTAATTGTGGCTTTTAGAGGCAGACACACGCAGTCTCACCCACAGCTGCCTCTAGCTACACCTGAAACTGATCCAGAGCTAGTTCTCAGAAAAGGAAAGGCCTTTGAAGAAGAAGCTTCCACTGTCGGACCAGGTAATCTTCCATCTCCTTCTGTAGGAACTCCACTTTCTCCTCCCTAGTTTCTTAATAGACCTCTTTCTGAGGTTTCCCATTTCCTGAATTTCGGGAGTGTTCCTGCTGAGTTTTCCCCTCCTGGTCTGGGATTGGAGGGATAAATCCTTGTCACTCCCCTCTCCTCCAAAGCTATACCTTGGCATAGACCCAGAAACGCAAAAGATTTCCCCACGCCTAGTTTTACCACTTCTGTGCAAAGGGGAGCACCTGCTGACTTGAGCTCATTAGCCTTTTCCTTAGATCCTCTTTTGTTTCCCACTCCACTTCGTGACTCATTCCTAGTAGCCCCTTCGTGGACTCCTTCTCCTCCAAGTTCCCCCCCACCTAATATTCCTATGGCTGGTGCTAATCCCCCTCTAAACAGAATGGATGTCATAGTCACTGCCAGATATGCTCCCTTAATCCTACCTCATCCTATGAATCCTGTCCCTACTGGAGATTACTTGAAGTACATGCCCAAGTTCACTGGAGAAGGAGACGTAACTGTGGAAGAGCACCTGGCTGCATTCTACAGTTATGCAGACAACCTGAACATTGAAAATGAAGATGTATGGATGAGAGTCTTTGTCCAGAGCCTGGATGGTGAGGTGAGGAAGTGGTTTAGAGGATTGGCCCCCGGATCTATTGCTGGGATTGAAGCCCTAGATGGTGCTTTCCTAAGGAAGTGGGGTGATAGGAAAGATTTCATGTATTACATGACAGATTTTAGGTCTTTGAAGAAGATGGAAGGAGACTCTATTTCTAACTTCTCCAAAAGATTCAATAAGATGTATAATAAAATCCCTGCCGAAATAAAACCCTCAGAAGCCTCGGCCAAGATTTCTTATGCTAGTGCGTTTGGTCCTGATTTCTGTCTTCTATTGAGAGAAAGAAGAGCCACTTCCTTAGCTCAAATGCAATATGCAACCATAGAAGTAGAATCCAATGTATTAGCAGCTGATCAACTGAGGAACAAGGCCGACGCAGACAGAAGAAGGACAAGATCGGAAGCCTCAACTTCTGGCCCATCAGTGCCCCACCCTCAAGTGGATGAACTGACCAAGATGGTGAAGTCCATGTCTGCAGAAATGGAGAGAATGAAGGTGGAGGGGAGGCAAGCATACAAGGGCCCTCAAAATGCCGAAAACAAAGGGGGTTTCAAGAGGCCAAACAATATTAATTCCCCGACTGTGCAAAGAGAGAGGGGAAGAGACAGAGAAGACCAGAAAACTCAGGCCCCTTTTCAAAATAATTTTATGGCCGAGGAAGGAGAAGGGGGAACAGATGAGCTTGATCCTGAAATCCATTGCTTCGGAGACACTCCTCCTTTTCCTGATCTCACTCAATCAGCATACAAGGAGTCTCTCATGGACAGTCAGCTAAATGAACTGAGCAAGGGAGACAAGGTTAGTGGCAACCAAGGCAGGCATGATCTGAGGTCTAAGAAAAAGATAGTAGCACCTGATGTTCCTGATAAATCCACTAGAATAGAGAAACCTGCTAATGAATTAGCGAACAGTCACAGAGGTAAGAAGCCCCGACCCCTCTCTCCCATAGTTTAGATTCATGTTCCTGAAACAAGAGAAATCCCGAAGCTTACATATTCTTTTAATTTCGAGAATGAAATTCAAAATATCAGAATCCCTGTGCCCCTAACCGAACTGATTAAACATGAAGGGTTCAAGAAAATCTTCTCTGAGCTTTTATAATCTGAGGTCTTATGCCTTCCCACAGACTCTATCAATTTGCAAGATGAAAAGCCTCCTGTTATTCTAGGTCCTATGATAGAAGACAGGAATGACTCATCCCCTCCCTTCTACACTTCCCTGAACATACATGACAAGGTATTGCACAACTGCTTGATGGATTCGGGGGCTTCTCACAACCTTATGCCCAAAACTGTCATGGAAGAATTAGGGCTAGAAATCACCCGATCCTACCATGACCTCTATTCCTTTGACTCCAGAAAAGTTCAATGTCTGGGAGTGATCAAATACCTGGTCGTAACCTTGTTTCAGTTGCCCATGAAAAGTGTGGTCATGGATATTGTAGTGGTTGATGTCCCCCCCGAGTTCAGTATGTTGTTATCAAGATCTTGGATAAAAAGACTGGGGGGAACTTTGCAGATGGACCTCACATATGCTATTATCCCAGTGTTTGGAGGAGAACATAGGAGGCTATACAGAGAAGCCCAACTGGCCTATATAATCAGTGATGAGGCAAACCCTACCAACCATCCCATTTTTGCCTTGGACACTGATTTAGGTTCCAGTGTACTACAACTCACTAATGCTCCTGAGCCTCTTCTAAAACTCAAAAATACGCCCATCACTTCCCATGAATTTCCTCCCTCCATCACCCCCATCTGGAAAATGTTCTTTGATGGATCCTTTTCCAGGGAAGGCGCTGATGCTAGGGTGTTTTTTGTGTCACCGGCTCAGGAAACCATATCCCTGTCATACAAACTAGAATTTGAAGCTACCAACAATGTGGCAGAGTATGAAGCTCTTGTCCTAGGGTTAAGAGCCACAAAGGAAATGGGAATTCAGGAAGTAGCAGTGTTCAGAGATGCAGAGTTGGTGGTATAGCAGATCAGAAACACTTATCAAGCCAAGCATCCTCGACTCTGAAGCTACAGAAATGAGGTGTGGGACCTAGTTGACAGCTTCTTCTTGGCATTCAACATTTCTTTTGTCCCAAGAGAGAGGAACACAATGGCAGACTCCTTGGCCGCATCAGCAAGAAATTTCAAAATACCCTTGCCGCCCAAGTTCAGATATGATGTGGAGGTAAAATACAGGCCTTCCATACCTGACAACGTCAAACATTGGAAGGTATTTGAGACGATCTCGAGATCAAGAAATTATTGGAGACTGTCGAAGAATTTTCAGAAATGCATATTGACCAAGATTTTGTTTCTGAAGAAGGGCTTGATGGGGGTAAGTTTCTAAGTAGAATAGCGAAGCGTAACATTGTGCAGCTTCCCAGCAACCATATTCCAAGGGGACTGGTTCCTTTGGAAAGGATTTTTGATAGAAATGATGTGTCATTAAAAGGGGAAATCTTGGAGGATGACACTGGTACTATTCAGTGTAACATTGGCACCGAGAGTGAACCCAAGTTTGTCAAATTGCCAATAAGTCTGACAGAGGAGCAGAGGTTTGAGTACATTATACTTTTAAGGGAATTTGTTGATGTTTTTGCCTGGACCTATGAAGACCTCAAAACATATGACACTTCTGTCATCGAGCATAAAATCCCATTAAAGGGGGAGGCATAGCCATTTAGGCAAAAGCTGAGACAGATCAATCCTATGTTGCTGCCTATCATGGAGAGGGAAGTGAAGAAGCTGCTTCAAGTTCAAATCATTGTACCACTGAGATATTCAGAGTGGGTGGCCAACTTGGTACTGGTAAGGAAAAAGAATGGAGAAATCAGACTCTGTGTAGACTTCAAAAACCTGAATAGGAGCTCGCGAAAGGATAACTACCCCTTACCAAAGATGGAACATATTTGAGACGAACAAAGTTAACTCACACAAGAATAATCCAAAATACTTGGAATATAACAAAGTAATCCATATAAGACTGTAAACAATAAATTAATAATAAGATATAAGATAGATATATTGAGATATGAGGGCCTGCTTATATACCCACACAGGGGTGCCCTTTACCAATAGTCATGTCCTTTGAGACATGACCTTTCATTATTAACAATTATTATTTATTAACTATTATGTTATGAATATATATGATATATGTATATTTATGTTCATAACAATATTCTGAAGAGGGTAACAGGAGCATCCAGGATGTCCATGATCGATGGTTTCTCCGGCTACAATCAAGTCTCTGTTCTACCTGAAGACAAGGAAAAGACGACATTTACCACTCCATGGGGCACATTCATGTATGCTAAGATGCCTTTTGGATTAATGAACGCAGGGGCAACATTTCAGCGTGCCATGGACATAGCTTTCATTGGGGAAAAGGATAAATTTGTGGTCGTCTATCTGGATGACATCACAGTATTTTCAAAATCTGATAAAGAACACTGTTGTCATCTCAGGAAGGTTTTCCTGAAATGCAAGAGTTTTGGCATTTCATTAAACCCCAAGAAATCTCTATTCGCCATGCAGGAGGGAAAGTTACTAGGCCATATAGTATCAGCAGAAGGAGTCAGGATTGATCCTAGCAGGGTTAAGGGCATACAAGCTTTATCAGTCCCAAGGTCCAAGAAGGAGGTCCAATCTTTCCTTGGTAAGATTAATTTTCTGAGGAGATTTGTGCCTAACTTTGCTGAGGAGGTAAAACTTATAACAGCCATGTTAAGGAAAGGAAATGAGGTAAGGTGGACTTCTGAATCGCGAAAGTCCTTTGAGAAAATAAAGAAATCCCTAACTGAAGCCCCTGTGCTTATCAGTCCCAATTACTCAAAGGATTTTGTTATTTTCTCCTTTGCCTCACCCGACTCGGTGGTTGTTGTTTTATTACAGAAACACAAGGTGGGGCTAGAGCAGCCTGACGCCTATTTCAGCCGAGCATTGAGGGATGTCGAAGTCAGGTATGACACTATGGAGAAGTAGGCCTATGCCCTGGTAAAGGCTCTCAAGGCATTTAGAATCTATTTCTTGCAGTCAAAAATCATTGCCTATGTCCCCTCAGCTGTTGTTAAAGACATTCTTATTCAGTCTGACATAGATGGGAGGAGGAGTAAATGGATAGCCAAGATTCTGGAGTTTGACCTGGAAATAAAGCCTACCAAATTGATCAAAGGTCAAGGTTTAGCCAATCTATTGGCTGAAGCCAATTGCCAAGATTTGGGGATAGGTTTCATCAACGAATGCTCAGGAATTCAGTAGGGTCAGCTATCTGACATGGACCCGCAAAGGGAGCCCCCATTGGCTCGATGTCCTTGGTATAAGGATGTCATATATTTTTTGCAAGAGTTGCGGCCTCCAGACGGCCTACAAAGAAACAAAGCAAGAGCTCTGAAGCTCAAGGCAGTAAGATACTGCCTTATCGATCAAATTTTATACTAGAAAGACCCCCTAGGGGTGCTTTTAAAATGCATGAATTCACAAGAAGTCGATATGATCATGGCTGATTTTCACAGCGGCTTATGTGGAGGACACCATTTCTGGAAGGCCACAACCCACAAAATTCTCAGAGATGAGTACTACTGGCCCACCTTGTTCACTAATGTTCATAGAGGAGTTAGAGCCTGTATCCAATGTCAGATATTTGCAGGGAAACAACAGCTCAAGTCCTTGCCGCTAAATCCTGTGGTGGTTTCGAGACCCTTCCAACAGTGGGGCCTAGATTTCATTGGAGAAATTCACCCTGCTTCCAGTGGGCAGCACAGATGGATCCTGACTGCTATAGATTTCTTTAACAAGTGGATTGAAGCCATCCCTACCAGGAGTGCTTCCCACAAGGTAATCATTGGGTTCCTGGAGGACCTCATCACAAGGTTTGACTGCCCAAATAAGATCGTCACTGATAACGCAGCTGCTTTCGGGTTTGAGCCATTAGCCAAGTTTTGTGAGCAGTTCGGGATCAAACTGATTCACTCCACCCCATATTATCCACATGGCAATGGTTTAGCAGAATCCTCCAACAAAATCCTGATAAGGATCATCAAAATATTGTTGGAAGACAACAAGAAGGCCTGGAATTCAAGATTAAAGTTTTCTCTATGGGTCGATCGAGTGGCCATGAAGAGATCTATTAGCGTCTCTCCTTTCCAATTAGTCTTCGGAGCGGAGGTTGTTTTCCCTTCTCATTTAGCCATTCCTGTAGAAAAATTCCTCCAGGATCATCAGGAGGAGCCTGATGACATGATCATAAGGATTCATCAGCTAGTGGAGGTCTAACAGGTCAGGGAGCAGGGAGTGGACAGAACATAGGATCATCAGCAAAGGATCAATCAGGTTTTCGATAAGAAGGCCAAGAAGGTGGAGTTCCATACAGGAGACCTGGTACTGAAATGGGATGCTCCTAAGCAAGACAAGGGCAAGCACGTAAAATTTTAAGCCCTATGAATCGGGCCCTTCAAAATCTCTAAAGTTTTCTCCAATAACACGTATAGGTTGCAGGATTTGGAGGGTGAAGAAGTTTTCAACAGCCCAATAAATGGGCATTTTCTTAAGAAATGTTTTGTCTGAGCTTTCGGTGGCTCCTTTGTTTGTAAATATTGTCCTTTTAGTTCTTTGTTTTTATTTTTATTGTTTCGGCTTAGTAAATGACTCCATAGCCCAACATCAAGGCACTGGAACTGCAAAATGAGTCCTTAGAGCATCACAGGGACGACTCTATCCCCCATGGAGCCTAATGTTAGTAACATTTCTTGTCCAAGGCACAAGAGCATTTGGGTCAGCGAGTCGCATGAGGAGCGCCCGAGCGCAACGCAGAAAATCTCATTTCAGGTCCCCAAGCAAGCGAGCGGGCGAGATTATATCATCGGCGGTTCAGATTCATCCATAGGAGCAGATCAGCGGTTGGCAGAAAATCGCGGTTAGTGGAGTTGCACCGAGATTAGCACAAACGCATTCGCGCCCATATTATGTGCAGGGAAAGATAGCAGTCATCCATCCAGAGGACGCGTGGTGTGAGATCTAGTCACGTCGATGTTTCGACATTCGGGAGTTCATGGGGTGAAGGTTCCGTGTTGTCCTATATCTTGAAACCCTGAACCCCGAAAGCACCGAAGGCACCCAAAGTCGGGCCCACGGTATTACGGAGCAATCTTAGCCATCCATCCACAGGAGACACCTGGCACGCGATTAGGCTCCTCGCCAATTCACCCATCGCGATTTCAAGGCGCAAAGAGCAGCTCCGTCATTTCTCGATGTGCAAGGTGCTGGGAGTATCCAGGACCCGTGCCCACAGCATCATCGGGAGAGTTCAGAGCCGTCAGATATAGAGGGATGCATGGCGCTAGATTAAACCGTCTCGGCATTTCACTCATCACAATTTCAAGAATCAGGGATCAGCCCCTTCCTATTCACGAACGCCAAAAGCGCCTTTGAGAGTAAACACAGGGTCACAGTCTGTGGTCACTGGGGAAAGAAAAGAGCTGCACAAAAGGGGCCAAAGGCATCGAGTTTCAGTCATAGAGAGGCCCGTCATGACCTCCAGGTGCCATCGGGCCCAACCTCGATCCTGGTCCGCACTTGGAGTAAATGAAGGCAAGAAGGGGTGGTTGAAACCTCTCCTCATTCATTAAGTGTGAAGTATGGAGGGTCTGGCAAGCAGTCTGCTCGAGAGGATCCTGTGTACCCATTTCTCCAGAGAAGTCATGCTGAGTTCTCGACTAGCCGGAGGAGGTCTACACACACTAGCTCAATTTTTAATGGTTTAGCTACTCCCCTTACAAGAGCCATGCACAGTTAAGGTGGCGTCTGACGAAGAGTATCCGTCCGAATTTGGATAAAGGGACACCAAGCCTTGGGTGACTGGGCACGCCTCTGTGAGGTGAATTTTCATGAGTATATAGACTCAGTCTTTGTATTTTTGTAAGGCATCGATGGTTGAGCAAGGCTCCCGATTGTAAAGTTTTGATGAAGCGCAGGTCACTCTGGTTAATGTATATGGCATTTGAGATTTCTTACTTTATGGATGTCAGCTTCTTTCCATCTCTTTGTTTACCGTGTTAGAATAGCTCGGAATTGGAGGATCCAGTCGAGTTGTAGCTGTTATAGGATGATGTAGGTTGGATCACTGTAATAGTTACATTGTTTCTAATCGATTCTTGTGATTTTCTTAGTGCTGAACGACTTGGAATTGGAGGATCCAGTCGAGTCATCACTCAGCTCCTTGAGGCTCTGGACCAAGAGGATCTTGGCTTCTGATATTTTCATCCTCAAGCTTCTGAAGGCCTATCGCCTGAGGCAGTCTTGCTCACCCTTCTCACAAGTCTTCCATCTATCACCCTTTAATCCATTTACTGACAAAAGTTGGATCAAGACCTCCCTTGCTGCATACATACCAGGCTTGGTTTCCTGAGTTAAAGTTTTATCCTCTCAATTCTTTATCCATTTGATCTCCCCATTAAACAAATCATGACATAAAAACTGATGGGCATCGGGCTCTGCTCTTGCAAGCAATGCAGGAGTGACTTCTAACGCTAACAGGTATGTTGGAGATGTGGAAAAGAAAGGCACTTAAAGAAGCAATGTAGATCTAAGAACATTGAGAGAGTGAAGGGATTTGAAGGTTCTCCCTCTATAGAAGAAAAGACCTCCTAGGAAGAAGGAGGGGATGTGGACTTGGATTCTTCAAGCACACATGCAGATCATGGGGAATTGTTGGTTGACTCAGTTGCATCCTTTCAAATGAATACCCACAAGGAGTGGTTCTATGAATATGAAAGGTATGATGTAGGTTATTTTTTCCTTGGTTATGACTCGAAAACCATAATCATAGGATGAGGAAGAGTCAAGTTGAGGCTTGTTAGCGCAAGTCATTTTGGGGGAAATGCATAGCAATTTGGAAGACAGTTTCAAATGGTACCAGAAAAGCAGTGCACCAGGAAGAAGAGAAAGCAGCATGCCGAGAAATAAGGAAAAGAAACATGAGGAAGAGGAAAGTCAAAGGAAGAAAGAAGGACATCGTGACGAGGAAACATTTGGATAGAGGACTAGTCGCATGCAGGAGGTTGAGATGTGGACAAACCTAATCCACTTAGGGTTAGGGTTTTGGTCATGATTTAAAGGGTTTTAACCCACTTTTGTATTATAAATATGTATTGTGATATCTTAGGAGGTCGGTCAAATAATCACTGGTAGAATATTCATGAGTAGCTTTGAGTCAGTTTTGAATCAAATCATTGTTCAGTGAGTGAATGAGTGGATGCTTATATGAGTTCTGAGTTAGTTTTGGAGACAAATACATTGTAATGGAGGGTGTGGTCGCAAGTTGTAGAGCTTGGTGCGACCTGGTCCGCCTCACTTTACAAATTGTAAAGTGTGCAGTGCAGAACCTTGATGAAGATTTATAAAGAATCAGAGAATGCTAGATCTTTGTGGACATATCCCAGGGGGGTGAAACATGGTAAAACATTGTGTCATTGTGTGGAATGAATATTTTATGTTTGCAATGATTTATGATGGATTAATGAATGAATGAATGAATCTGTTATATTTAAATTACATCGCGCACTAGAATAGCTCTGAAATTTATTGCAAAAAGAATGTTAATGGTTAAAGGAATGGTAGATCTATATGATGATGAGTTAGAATGGTAAATATCACATATAATGAAAGGAGAAAATATGTCTAACATCCCCACAATAGCATCCCTTCCACGACTGCAGACATTTGGGTCATGTAGTCACCCATAAAGCCATCTCGGGTGAGACTACATTGTGCACTCTATGCGCAGCATTGCCGTTTGATATCCAGAAGGGTCAATGGTGTACATGGCTTTGTTAGAAAACTAAAGTAGAACTCGAGGCAAACCCAAAATATATCCAACAAATGGTTATGTTTCCGTTTGGAACCCAGAAGAACAATTTGGAGGGAATTTGTTGAAAATGATAGTGAAGAGAATGTAGTATTAGAAGGGGATGTTAAGACCATGGAATCCAACTAAAGTAGATATTGAATGAAGGTTGAGAACAAAAGAGCTCGAGTTTGCGCATAAAGATAATAGATACTCCAGGTATACAATGCACCAATATTTGGACAGGTATGTGTTCACTGATCTTCATGAAGCATTTTTTCTGTTATTTTCCACATTTGCTACAGGAGTGGATATTAAGGTTGAAGGATAGTCGTACAATTAATTGGATAACACCAGTAGAGTGGACTATTGATAATATTGCATGTTTAGGAAGGGTTAATAATAAATTCACATGCAGAGTGGATTTCTGGCTAGATAACATTCTTGCAGAATTCATTACTGAGTTTGCAGTCAATATTGTGAAGTCATATACTACTGTAGAGAAGGAGTTTTTGAAGGGACCAAGAGGAAGGTACATTAGATCAATTTACACATCGATCAATATTTTATTACATGATAAAGGCATGATGACAATGGATTCAGACAACTAAATCACTTTGTGTCACTAGTACATTTGGGTCAAATTTCGACGATGCATTCGATGCAATTGCCACTTTATCTTGTCGGGAGAACGACAAACCATAGACCCCCTCAAACGTCGTTTCACATGACGTATATTTTCCGATGACATAGATTTCATTTTTATTGCGACGTTTCATGCTGACACATGTCATCTCGGATTTGACTATCTAAACCCCATATAGCCGTCGTAAGACCGACGTCTTGGAGGTGTAAATACCAACGTCTGGGACATGGCAAGAGTGACGTCTTGGAGGTGGCAAGAGAGACTTCTTGGACATGGAAAGTGTGATGTCTTGGAGGTGGAAAGAGAGATGGCTTGGAGGTGGCAAGAGCGATGTCTTGGATATGGCAAGAGCGACGACTTGGAGGTGGAAAGAGAGATGTCTTGGAGGTGGAAAGAGAGACCGCTTGGAGGTGGCAAGAGAGATGTCTTGGAGGTGGAAAGAGAAACGTTAAGAGGTATCAGCTCTGACATGGTTACTATGGGAGCAACACTCTTGGAGGTGACAAGAGCGACGTCTTGGAGGTGGCAAGTGAGACATATTGTAGATGGAAAGAGAGACATATTGGACGTGACAAGAGTGACTTTAAGAGGTATCAGCTCCAACGTGGTTGTTATGGGAGTGACACTCCAAGGCGTCGCAATAACGACTGTGTTGTAGGTATTTAAAAAAAAAATACAATATCAATACTAAGAGGGACAGGTACATTAACCTTTGCTAAGATACTAGCCATATCAATATTTAAATCTATATCATCGGTCTTAGGCAAGGTTGGTTGAGGAGGAGGATTAACTTCTAATGGTAAAGGGGGTCTTGTCGAATGAGGTTTAGGATCACTAGGATATGTCTTGGGTGTGTTATCACATGAACTCGCAATTGTTGAGCTAAAGTCCGAAAGCTCAAGTGCAATCATGTATAACTTAGAAGGAAGGCCCCTGTCACCTCACCAACCCTCTTTCACTTCAAGCCAACTTTCCTTGGACTGAAGGGGGTTTCCCTCAATTAAGATTGTGAGGAATTAGGGCAAGGAATCTCAATGTGGAGAGTGAAGTCCAAGAAAAATGGGTTTGGGTAGCTTTAGACTATTGAAGAAAGTACTTGGAGGTCTCAATATGCCCTCCTATAAAGTATCGCCCATTCAATTGCCATCCTTTAAACTATTGAAGAAATTACATGTCATCGAGTGCCAACATTTACATGTGTGGAAAAATGGTCAATTTAGAAACATGGGCTCGTAATTATGATAATCTAGAGAGAGGCTCTTCGAATAAGGACCCTACATCTACTTCCTAGCATGTTGGACCTCTCCATATAGAAGAGTCGTCACTTGACACAGCGATTTTCCCACCAGAGGGTGTGCTTCCTATGTCTACGCATAATCCCAACACACGGGTTGCCCATAATTATAGTATTGTGGAAGATTTAACCCAGACACCATGTGCCATGTCGGCCCTCAAAGTCCTTCGATGTTTCCCAATGTAACGAAGAGCATCGTTGTCTACTATATGAGGGGTGGACCCTTCATATACTAGTTTAATTACATTTGACATGGACCAAAGTTAGGATAGAATCCCCCAACAGATTTCTTTTCAAATTCAAGTAGTCTCACATGGGACGAATATCTTCAAAATTGTTGTTGATAAAGGAGCCTCCACTTGTATTATGTCTATGTCATGTTGGATAGATATCGATTCCCCGGAGCTTGTGCAGTTCAACACCCTATTGAAGGAATTTGATGGCCACATGTTTAAGCCTCAAGGAATCATTTTCGCCTTTCCTGTGGAGTTAGGTTGAAAGACTATCATTTTAATTAATGACCCTAGCAAATTTGAGGTTTAAGTTTCCACACAACATACAAATTTATCTTAGAAGGGATACCAAAAGGCTCTATAAATTAATGACATGGAAACCTCTTACTCCTCCAATTTAAGTTATTAAAAATTACCCAAAAGTGTTATAATTATATTCCTAGCATACCCCGAAGTGGGGGAAAGGAAACATTGAAAATAATTGATAACATATATAACAACCATAAAATTAAACATTCACTACTGCAAATTGTTGATACGCTGGTGGTTGGTCGATGACTATGTTTATATATGGAGAACTCATAGCTAACTTCTCTTTGAAGAACAATGAGAACAACATAAACGATTGCATCGAAGTCAGAGTAAGGAATTTTCTTCAGTGTAAGGAAGTTGGACAAGTTTCTTCAAATCTATTTTCCTGACACCTATAAACTCTGACAAATTAAGAACTAAACCACAACCCAATGACCCAAATATACAATGACAGCGTTTAATTTTCATAGACTCTCTACTCAACTATTTTGTTAGAGGTGAATGTCAATTGAATTCCTGAGGAACGGTCGACACACAGGGAAAATTGAAAAGAATATTTAATTGATTATAGATTTTACACAACATATCTCATTTGAATCGATGGTTTCTAGCCTCTAATTGAGTTGAACTATATTAACCTATGAAATTGTCCAAGGACATAATGATGACCCTCTCTCTTTACTCAAGTTGAAACATACTTTCAATTATCGACGGTTAACACTTCTCGACCCCACACCGACCTATGGTCCAGATTCTTCGATGCCCATCCCGATGGATCCAATGGTCTCGAGTGCCCCTCAAGGCCCTTTCCCATCGAAGTGCCTTATCCAAGGCTACTATGACCATTAGACTCTGAAAACACTCTCTGAAATGGATCCAACGGTCCATATCTTCCAGAAACACTCCCGATAGATCTGACAGCTATCAATGTCCCATAAAGATCAACGGTTGAGATTATGTCTTGGATGATCACCAATCGATGGTCACGATTGTTCCTCAGAGATTTCCCATTGGAGTGACTCTACTCCATGCTTCCAAACTACTTTGAAGGTACCACCACGATCAACAATCACGATCATCTGGATCCATCTCAATGGATTTGATGGCCATCAACTGCCTTGATCCTCGACATGTCCTTGTATGAGAGGAACTCTGATCAACGGCTAGGATTGAATCATTGTGTCGAATTGACGGTTGAGATCTTTCCAAGACTAAGCACAGGTTTTTCCTGGATTAAACTGTTCGCTTCATAACTTAGTCAATTTTTTTAAGATTTCAACAAAATATACCCTCATCCAATAGTTTGAAATAGGCCCTCACAACCAGGAATACCTATTGATCCTTCTCGATCTTTACCCGACCTTAGAGAACCCTCTCCTACCTAGAGAAATCTCTAAGTTATTTACTCCTTGTCACTCACTTGGGGACTTTTAAAACCACGAGTTGTCCATTCCAGGATAGGCATATTTCTAGTCTCAAACTGGGTGAAACCACACCAATTTACAGGTCTAAACTCAAGATAATTTCACAAAAAATATGCATAAGTAAGGAGATTTATAGTTCTGAAATGATTCTTGCAACAATTATTCACAGATAAATTACAACAGTAAAAACAGTAACAACAGTCACATAATTTCCATTTATGTACAAGTCTAAGTGTAATTGCAGCAACAATATCCATGACAAATAACTCATAACAACAATTCCTGTACCATTCTAACAGCGACATATTGTAATATAAATAGCACAGTAAATACCCAACACATGTTTACATAATCTTCATATAGTAATTTAAATAAACATATGGTGGACACTTATCTGATATGAATATCCACCAACTTCATGCAAACCTCCGAATTTCCTCCCAGCCTTAGACTCTGTTGTTCATAAGCAAGTAGCAGGTCACCGCTAAGTTGGGGCTTAAACTCCACTTGGGCAAAGGAATTTTTAACCCAGGATAAGGTCTCATAGCAGCATAAATGCTCAACTTGGGTGCTGAATTTTAAGCAAGCAACCTACAGCCTCTTTCCCCACATGTCTATCCCACCTTAGGAAGTGTGCCCTTTCTCTGCTCAATAGTCCTTTGACTACCCCACTTCCTTTCCAAGGCTTCAGCAACAAACCAGACAGGAAAATGAGAGCCTCGTAGCCTATATTGGCACCTTAGGAAACCAATTCCCAGCAGCTCTCTCACCTAGAGAATGCCCACGAGCCTGACAACTCGTCTCTTCAACTTAATTAACATAAAACCTATCCCAAAGCTCACTCAATGCAAGTATGGATATGGAAGCAGGTATGGTCAGTGACAGAAGGGATATGGTTCCCATGATGGAGAGCAGGGCCAAAGGATTGAATTGTTGAATGATTGAATGATCGAATGATAGATGAAATGCACTAAGCTTTCCCATCTTATCTGCATGTTCATGAGATGCCACTTGTCATCTCAAGAACTCCCTTTTGAACCACTTGGTGATTCATCTTCCATCTCTAAAGACTTAGGGTAAATCCATATCTATGCCTCATGAGATGCCACTTGTTATCTCAAGAACTCCCTTTTGAACCACTTGGTGATTCGTTTTCCATCTCTAAAGACTTAGGGTAAATCCATATCTATGACTTTTTTACCTTAGGAGTACTTTAGTAATATTCCTTGGCTTAAGCCCCCCCGTGGCTTAGCCCCTTTCCAAACTCTCAGCCCCCTTTCCCTTCTAGTGGAGTTTATCCCCCTTACTCTTTTGTTTGGTCGGTCTGTAGCAATGGTGTGATTTTATTAATATCTAATTGTGATTACATAATACACATGATAGGCCTACAGGCCTTTTAGCATCTGACTCACCAACCTATTTACTACACATGCACTATGGCCTCAAGTATCATGGCTCACCATCCTATATGATCAATTACTATTGGGGTCAACCTGGGGTATTACATTTGTCCAACGGAATTTTTAATATATTAGATTGTTTCCGTTAAAAATTTATAATCTTCATATTTATATTGTATATGTCTTAGCATGTCTTTTCAACCCACAACCTATACTTTACTTCTACTTGAGCAATATCTTTCTTTCAACTATCCTTGACCAATATCTATTGTCTACAACTAATCATTTATTACATGATATTGTTGGCACTTTATTGAATATAATATATTATTTATATATCAATTGGATTTACCCCTTATGGGGTATATTACATGTAAAATTGTGGGAGTTGTGAAGAAACCAACTAATTCACAAGGCAATGGCTCAATCTCATTGAAATTGATGATATTAAAATAAGAGTCTCAACAAAGAACCAGCTAATTTCAACTCAAGATCACTAGGAACCCAAAAGTCTGAAAATATTCACATCATCAATCCATCCAAGTAAGAAATCCCTCATGAAAAAAGCTAACCATATGACTATATTCAATTCATGAATCTTGTGTTTTAGAAGTACCTCAAAGTTTGACTGAAGCATTGAACAACGCTGAAAAAACTAAGTGAAACGAAATCTTTTTTAATGGAAATGTTAAAAATGGTGGAAGATGATTCCATAGACATTAGAAAACAAATCATACTGATATAAAATCTTCTCGATGAATCTCTATGGCCAACCGTATATTGTATACCAATAATTGACCAAGTGGCTCTACTCCAGAATAGTTATGAACACTTGGACAACAACAACTATATGAAAAAAGCTAACCATATGAATATATTCAATTCATGAATCTTGTGTTTTAGAAGTACCTCAAACTTTGATTGAAGCATTGAACAACCTTGAAACAACTAAGAGAAATGAAAGCTTGTTTAATGGAAATGTTAAAAATGGTGGAATCTAATTCCATAGACATTAGAAAACGGATCATATCGATATAAAATCCTCTGGGTGAATCTCTATGGCCAACCATATAAGTTATGAACACTTGGACAATGACAGTTGTATGACATAAACACAATTCTTCCTTGGGATTACTTGCTATGCATTACATGGAATGAACATCCAACCCATAAAATATAACCAGTGCCTGTCAATTATGGGAGTAGTCTGACTTGATTGTCTTTCATGGTGCTTGCAGAAGCTGTTGACAGGCAGTTTTTGGAAAACAAATTGGCATATGCGTGGTATTTATATATATCCATTTTCTTTCCATGATGTCTTTCTTCTTGCAAAGAAGAAAGGCCAGTGCAAATTTTTTCTATGTTGCTTGCACATGCAGTTGTGGAAACTTTGTACAAGTATCAATGGACTACCCAAAGCTTCCCAATTTCATATTCTAGTTCATAGGTCCCGAGAATCAATATGAACCTGGAACATGTCGGACAAAGTTAAGTGATTTTGCTTCATATTTTGCATGATATTCAAAACCTTTGTAGTTCTTCCTCTCATAAGCCATTTTTACACATTAGTTAACCATTAATTATTGCAGTTCTTGTTCATAAGCCACTAAATTGGATTGTTGTCAAAGGACAATGTATAAAGTTATGGCATTATCAGCAGAGCCATCTCAATAAAACTAAGTCTTTCAACTTCCTGATGCTACAAATAATTCTTCTAAATACAAATCGAGGAACAAGCTAGATAACTTTCTTATAGAAACAACATAATACTCACCAGATGAAGTTTCACTTCATCACGACTTCTGGTGTTCAGTTCATCCAAGATTTCTGCATCACCAATAATTTCCTTAATTCTATCCACCCTGTTTACTTGAGGTGTCTGAGGTGTCCGGGGTGTTCGAGGTGTATCAAGCTCCTGTGGATTAATCCAAAAAGAGATGATAAGAAACTTAATATACCAACCTAGTACAGACAAATTCATTTTCAGAGGAGCATTATCTGAAAGAAGGGGAAATTCATTGGGAGAACGCAATGTTACAAAACTCATATTGGAATGGGTGGAGATTTACAAAAATATATGTCCCTTACCGGACAAATTATAGAAATACCTAAATTTTTCCATTGTGTTGCCACTCTCTTTCACCATTTTGAAAGTCCAAGATTTTTCTAAGAATAGTATAAGTGTTTAAAACTTATTCTATTAAAAAACAATTGTATGATATAAGTTTTGATTTTGATTTTTTGTTGGGCAGGGATCAACTGATTTTCTGTTGGGCAGGGAATCAACTAACTCCATGCTTATGAGGCACTTACTTTCTCACCGTTGAGCTTGGAGGTCACGCCAGCTGCTTACAAATTTGGACATAAAATTGGTAGTGTGCCTTGTGAAAGGACCTTTTGTTTAATCTTCAGAAGGAGGAAAGGTTTTTAATTTGGAGTTTTTCCAACAAAGGGTTAAGCATATGCCCAAGACTTGTTAAGTAGAAACCCTAAATTGATCCCCTCGTTCATGAATTTATTCGTGTTTGGGAGAAATTTTACTTTTCCATTTATCAAGAAATCCATAAACAATTGAAAAGAGATGCATGAACATAATAGTCCAAAGAATCAATCACCAAATATAGGTTATTACCCGAATTGAGAGGCTCAGATCACGATGGGGAAACGTCGCACTTTCCTCATACTCAGCTGCATCCAGTTCTGACATGTACTTTGATTCAAAGATCTTTGGCAGAATGTATTGTCTGATTGGTATCAACAAAAAGAAAGGGATAGGGAAAAGTATCCCTGCTATTGGTATCCATCTAACCCCAAAACATGACAACAAATAAATGAACTGAAATATGGTAAAGAAAGCAATGGTTTTAAATGGCACTGTTTCCACAAATGATGCATGCAAACCCTGAAGAACCCTGCATGCACATCAAACATTGCAATTTCTCAGGTCCATACCAAGAGGAACTGAAAATAAACACACATATTATATAAATAGTAGATGCAATATTGCTATGCTGGTGCAGAAACCCGTCTATTCTATGGAAAATTTTGATTAACAAAAGCAATTGTTTGTTATCTCCAAATACTTAAATGAAGAGCATCTTGCTCTTTCTGCTTTTCATAAAGCATTCTAAAATTGGGCAACCATGGTATAGATGGATACTTACAACTAATTAAAGATTTAGAATAGTAAGTTCTGTAACTCACTTGTATCTCCGAGTTGGAGCAATGAACAACAGAAGCAATCTTTCCCAGAATTGATTTCCTGGTAAACTTTATATTGCCATGTAAGAAAAATAACCCCATAACACATACGTAGGAATCTTTATTATTACAGGCATGAGGCCCACAGATCCACCCACAAGAAGGGACTGCATCAAGTTGCTCAGTCGTTGCTCTTTAACTCTCACTGGAAGACATGCCTCAATATGCTTTTCGGGGTTAAAAGCATTCCCATCTTTTTCATCTTCTGTACTCCTCAAGACTATTGCTTTCAAATCTTTCAGTTCATTCAAATCCTTCGATGTCTACAAGGGAATTAAGGCAATTTTAAATTTAGGTCTAAGGGAAGCTTTCTAACAATCTCAAATTCAAGAAAGGAAACAAAGCAACAAAGTATAACACTCACAGGCCCCTTCTACTCCATTTTGACAAAAAACTTCCTGCATGTTGCCATAAATATCTAATGTACTGGCATGTTCAATACTTATGAGTTATGAGGCACCTACTTTCTCACCATTGAGCTTGGAGGTCACGCCAGTTGCTTACAAATTTGGACATAAAATTGGTAGTGTGCCTCGTGAAAGAACCTTTTGTTTAATATTCAGAACGAGAAAAGGTTTTTAATTTGGAGTTTTTCCAACAAAGGGTTCAAGCGTATGCCTGAGACTTGTTAAGTAGAAACCCTAACTTGATCCCCTCGTTCATGAATTTATTCGTGTTTGGGAGAAATTTTACTTTGCCATTTATCAAGAAATCCACAAACAATTGAAAAGAGATGCATGAACAGAATAGTCCAAAGAATCAATCGCCAAATAGAGGTTACTACCCGAATTGAGAGGCTCAGATCACGACGGGGAAATGTCGCACTTTCCTCATACTCAGTTGCATCCAGTTCTGACATGTACTTTGATTCAAAGATCTTTGGAAGAATGTACTTACTACTGTCTGATTGGTATCAACAAAAAGAAAGGGATAGGAAAAAGTATCCCTACTATTGGTATCCATGTAACCCCAAAACATGACAACAAATAAATGAACTGAAATATGGTAAAGAGAGAAATGGTTCTAAATGGCACTGTTTCCACAAATGATGCATGCAAATCCTCAAGAACCCTGCATGCACATTAAACATTGCAATTTCTCAGGTCCATACCAAGAGGAACTGAAAAGAAACACACATGTTATATAAATAGTAGATGCAAGGTTGCTATGCTGGTGTAGAAACCCGTATATTCTATGGAAATTTTTTATTAACAAAAGAAATTGTTTGTTATCTCCAAATACTTCAATGAAGAGCATCTTTCTCTTTCTGCTTCTCATAAAGCATTCTAAAATTGGGCAACCATGGTATAGATGGATGCTTACAACTAATTAAATATTTAGAATAGTAAGTTCTGGAACTCACTTGTATCTCCGAGTTGGAGCAATGAACAGCAGAAGCAATCTTTCCCAGAATTGATTTCCTGATAAACTTTCTATTGCCATGTAAGCAAAATAACCCCATAACACAGACGTAGGAATCTTTTTTATTACAGGTATGAGTCCCACAGATCCACCCACAAGAAGGGACTACATCAAGTTGCTCAGTCGTTGCTCTTTAACTCTAACTGGAAGACATGCCTCAATATGCTTTTCAGGGTCAAAAGCATTCCCATATTTTTCATCTTATGTACTCCTCAAGACTATTGCTTTCAAATCTTTCAGTTCATTCAAATCCTTCGATGTCTACAAGGGAATTAAGGCAATTTTGAATTTAGGTCTAAGGGAATCTTTCTAGCAATCTCAAATTCAAGAAAGGAAACAAAGCAGCAAAGGATAACACTCACTGGCCCCTTCTGCTCCATTTTGACAAAAACTTTCTGCATGTTACCATAAATCTCTAATGTACTGGCATGTTCTTCAATACGTTTCTTGGCACTTTCTACCATTTTTTTGCGGATCATCTGCAAAAGAACACATCCATATCAGACAACTGTAAAAAGACTCGTAAAACAATCAATCAGAGAACGTAACCTTTTTGCCTTGTTTTTTCAAACGAGTTCAAATTAGAGTCGAGTCTTCTGAATAAAAAACATAAATTCTTACCCATCAAATGCTACAAGCATGGAGAAGATTAAACAAACCTTTTTTCAAACTAGTTCAGATCAGAGTCGAGTCTTCTGAATAAAAAACAAAATGCTTACCCATCAAATGCTACAAGCATGGAGAAGATTAAACAAACCTTCTGCTTGAGTACCGCAAGGATTTTGGTGTGCATGGGAGACTATGGCAGAAAACCATTGGAAGGGGGAAGTCCAAGAAGTCCACATAACAATACCTGCATTGGAGGGATTTTGGTTGTATGGCAGTTAGTCGATTTTAACCCCATTAAAAAGTAGAATATCACTGTAAATTTATCGTAGTTAAGGAAAGATAAATTTGAATTCTAAAAAATTTACCATTAAGAGACTACAGTGCAGATCGGATCAAATATCCCTACGGGTATAGCCGACTAATTATAATACATTTGTAAATTGTAATCTAATAAAATTTTCTCCATGTTCTTGTTCCAAAAGAACATGCATTTAGTTTTCAGGGAAAAAGTCAGTATCTGCACATAATTCAGGAATCGGGCTTAGCCCAGTGGGTTAGCTCAATCAATTCGAATGGACTGTTTAAGGTGGAGTTTGCCATGAGGTCTCTGGTTCTAGTGCCGTTGAAGCTTGATTCTGGCTAAGTCCCACTGGGTTTCCATCTCCTATTGGGGTATTCCGGGGAAGAGTGGGGGATCTCGCTAGGTTTTTCTTAAAAAAAAAATTGAGAATCACGGGGTTAACTATAGAACATACCATAAACCCTAGCAGGAGCATGTCATAATGATAAGCTGTCCTTATGTTGTGCCATTTGGGATTGTTAAATTTATAAGCAGTTGCAAGAGTCATTCTCCTGGAGGATGGCTAAGACCCTAGACGAGATCTAGGGCCCCCAATGCACTCCTGGGGTACTTGGTCTGGGACCAAACAGTCAGTGCCTTGGCATAAGACCCTTGTGAGGGCCCCCAGTATACGACTGGGGTTCTCGGTGAAGAACCAAGCAGTTAAGACCCCTGAGAGGGCCCCCAGTATACGAATGGGGTTCTTGGTCTAGGACCAAGCAGTTAAAGCCCCTAGATAAGCCTAGGGCCCCTGGAAATGTCTAGGGTACCCATGCATATGGCATAGGTTGATCCTTGGTCTTTGACCTTGGTGGATAAGACCCCAGAAAAAGTTCTGGGGCTACTTGATCCTCTATCAAGTATTTTGATGGTACATGACCTTCCTTGTAGAAGGACATAACCACATGAGAAATAAGTCCCATATGCAGTGATAATAAAGTAATAGGTTCACCATGTTGAATGAAGGAATGAGTATTTCCACCTAGCTAACCCTCTCTTACCCTTTCATGTGTTGGTTTGGGGTTTTGTTGTTTTTGTTCAAGGGTTAAAGTAAAGTTAAATTTAAAATGTTAATTATAACATGTTTAAATTTAATTTAAACATGTTATTTTTAATTTATATTTATTTTAATTTAACTTTTCCTTTAATCCCTTGCCCTAGCCTAAAACTATAAAAGAAACCCCTACCCCTCTCATTCACACACACAAGATCTTATTTGTCTTTGATGAGAGTTGATCCTCCTCTAGCTGCGACCCCTTCTTTTGTTGATGCTCTTGGTGTGGCCTCCTTTAAAGTCTGTTGTAGGGTTTGTAAAGCTGCGGCCTCCTTTAAGTCTGTTGCAAGGTGTGTAAAGTTGTGGCCTCCTTTGTTGGTGAAGTCCATTGTAGCAACGGCCTGTCATTTCTTTGTTGCAGGGATGGTTTAGTGTGTGGCAATGGCAACCCTTAAGGGCTGCTAAGGTGCGGCCTCTTGGTATTTAGCTGTGATAACCCTGTTGTGGAGGGTGCGGCCTCTTCTCCCTTTTCTGTGGCTGAGTCTCTTGGGCTACGGTCTCTCCTTCATTGTTGGGTGAGGTACCTAGGAGCTGCGGCCTCCTCTTCTCTACTGTATGGAGTGTTTAGGGTTGCGGCCTTATATTGTCTGCTACCTGGAGTACTAAATACAGTGGCCTACTATCCCTACTGTGTATTGAAACCAATAGGTTGAAGTCAACCTCTTTGTTGTGTTAAAACCTTAGGGTACGGCCTTCTATCTCCTGTTGAAATCAAGCTTATTCACAGTCTCCTTGTGTAAGGTTTTATACCTTCTGTTGGTTGAGGGTTTGTTCCTGTGAGGGTTTCTAGTTCTATCTTTTGTGGCAAGAAAATTCCTTCATCTATTGGCAAAGAGATCCAACCTATAAGGTGGATCTATGAAATGAACCTTTGTCTGAGCATACTAAAAGGTACTACATCTCCTATGGTTAGTGTTCTTCTTCAGAGGTAAGGCTATTGTACCAGGTAAGCTGCCTGCTCATCTCTTTCAGATATGGACTTGATTTTGACTTTAGTACTATTTGATCTAGTTAGCTTTGATTATTAACTATTAGATCTGAAGCTATACATTGAATTTACAATTGCCTCTATAGTTGTTTTATTATCTAATGATCAGACTAGTTTTTAGATCTACAAATCTGTGTATCATCTTGAGTTTAGCTTTATAGATCTATTTTACTGTTTGGTCTTATTCTGATATGTTCACTGTCAAATCAGCAAAGTTCTAGCTTACTAGATCTGAGTTTTTATTTTTGATCTGCAGGTCTAATCTTACTAAGTTTATTGATGTCTCTCTTAGATCTAAATACGAAGTGTTCTAAGTCTATTGATCAATAGATCTAGTTGTTTCGTTCGCTGAAATTAAAAGATACTATTGTTCTGCATCTTTACCCAAATTCTAACATGGTTTCAGAGCTTAGGGTGTAAACAGAGCTCAAAGAACCAAATCTTGAGCCTACACAGATCCACTTTGTTAGGGTTGTTTTGCAGATTATAGTCATCTAATCTAGAACAGATTCAAACATGACTTCCTTATCAGTCAAAGCTGAAGACAGACTTGTAGGGGCAGCAAACTTTAATGCCTGGAAATACAGAATAATAAACATACTTGAAGAAAATGATAAGATTATATCACTAGAGATATCGAAGAACCTACTACAAACACAACTAGGGCAGCATATAAGAGGAAACAAACCAAGGCTAAAAGAATCATTTTTGATTCTATCAAAGACAACATGATGCCTTTGATTGGTCATTTAAGGACTGCCAAAGAATGCTTTGATGCCTTGGCAAATCTCTATGAGAAGAAGGCACCTACTCAAAAAAGAATCTTGAAGAAACAGTTACGTACTTTGAAAATGGGAAAGGATGATATAGTTGCCACCTTCTTCTCCAAAATTTCTCAAACTAGAGATCAGCTTATTGCAATAGGAGTTCATGTAGATGATGATGACCTGGTTCAAATAGCTATTGATGGACTTTCTGCTGCTTGGGGAGTTTTTCTTGCATCTGTGAATGGAAGAGAATCTCAACCTAATTTTTAAAGGTTGTGGCATGACTGCTTGGAAGAGGAAGGAAGACTAAACAACAGAAATGACTATCCTATCCTGCAAGATCATGCCCTTGCAGCAAAGACCAAGAAATGAAAGAAGTTCCCGAAGTCAAAAGGCAAAGGTAAGAAACCCAAAGGTAAACTCTCTCACTTCAATCCTCATCTATCTAAAGTTAAATGTTTTAACTGCAATAGGCTAGGACATTATGCAAAAGATTGTAGGAATCCTCCCTCTCAGCAGAGAACAAAAGGAAGATTTCAAGCCTCAGTTGCCACTGAAGAGGCTAAACCCCAAGAAGAGCCTCAAAGAAGACAAACCAGGGCTACCACTAAAGAGAAAGAACCACAGAAGGAATATTACCTCATCTCAGCTCTTTCCGGCACTATCACCAAATCAAAGGAGATTTGGATAATAGACAGTGGTGCTTCCAAACACATGATTGACTTCAAACAAAACCTTGCAAATTATCAAAACAAGAAATTCAAAGCAAAGGTTGAGCTAGGTGATGATGGCACCTATGAAATAAAAGGTTTTGGCTCTACCTCTTTCCAATTTCTTTCAGGTAATATCTTTCATATTGATGAAATTCTTTATGTACCTGGTTTAAAGAAGAATTTAATTTTTGTTCCAGTCTTAGAAAGTAAAGGTTATTCAATAGCTTTTTCAAAAGGTAAAGCCCTTTTATGGTCCTCAAATGAAGATTTAAGTACTACTATAACAATTGGAACTCATGAGTGTGGACTTTATAAGCTTTCAGGTCAAGTTGTTCAAGCTCTAGTTCATGAGACAATAAATCCCTGCGAGCTTTGGCATAGGAGACTTGGACATATAAATTACAATGCAATTCCAGGTTTGCAAAAGATGGTGACAGGTATGCCAGTATTTTCTGTTGAGCATAGTAGTGTCTGTAAAGGTTGTTCACTTGGTAAGAACATAAAGAAACCTTATCCTCTCAGTAATAGAAAATCATATGGAAACTTAGACTTAATCCATTCTTATCTTTGTGGTCCTATGTCTGCACCCTCTATGAATGGTTGTATATATTATATTATCTTTATTGATGATTGTTCACGTAAAACTTGGATTTACTTCTTAAAGACTAAAGATGAATCTTTTAGCAGATTTCAAGACTTCAAGAATCTTGTTGAAAATCAAACAGGAAGGCGCATCCGAGTTTTCAGAAAAGAAAACGACAAAGAATTTGACTCCCTCAAATATGATGAACTTTGTCGAGCTTCTGGAATTAAGAGGGAGATGACTGTGCCATACAACCCTCAGCAAAATGGTGTAGCTGGACGAAAGAACAAAACCATCTATGAAGCAGCCAGGGCCATGATGCATGATCAGAATTTTCCTCTATCACTCTGGGCTGAGGCTGCCAGTACAACAATATACATACAGAATAAATGTCCTCACAAAGTCCTTGAAGCGAAAACTTCTGAAGAAGTTTTCACCAGGTGTAAACCCTCAGTTGAGCATCTAAGAATCTTTGGCAGTCTAGTTTACATACACATTCCAAAAGAGAAGAGAACTAAACTAGAGCCCTCTGGTAAGAAAGGAATTTTTGTGGGATACAGTGAGACCTCAAAAGCCTATAGGATTTACATCCCTGGCCAAAAGTTCATTGAAGTAAGCAGAGATGTGACATTTCATGAAGAAACAACATTCCGTCGGGCCAGAGATCTTCCATGTGATTCGGAGGAGCAAGAAGCTCCACCACTTGACTCTTCTTCTCCATATGAACAAAGGGAGGAAACCTCTGAGATTGTAGCCGATTCGTCAAGAGACTCTATTGAATTTCCAATGGAGTTACCTCCTGTCAAAAGGAAACCAGCTTGGTGCCGAGAAATATTGAAAGAAGCAGAAAAGCACTTAGCTGCGAAGGGCACCTTCAAAGAAAGCAAGAAACCAGATAAGTACTCCGGTCTCATAGCTCAATTAAGTACTGTAATTGATCCTAAACGTTCCACCTTTGCTGATGCTTTCAAACATCAAGTATGGAAGGATGCTATGAGTAAAGAATATGATTCTATTTTGAAGAATGATGTATGGACAGTAGTTCCTAGACCTCATGGTAAATCTGTAGTGACTTCAAAATGGCTTTATAAGATAAAGCATGCAACAGATGGCGGCATTGAGAAATACAAGGCGAGATTTGTGGCTAGTGGTTTCTCTCAGAAAGAAGGTATTGACTACGACGAAATCTTTGCTCCAGTTACCAGGTATTCTTCTATCAGAATCATCATTTCACTTGCAGTAGTTTTTGGTTGGAAACTTCACCAGATGGATGTTAATACTGCTTTTCTTAATGGTGAAGTTGAACAAGAGGTTTACATTGAGCAACCTGAAGGTTTCGTAATACATGATAAAAGATCTCATGTATGTAAACTCAAGAAAGCTCTATACGGGTTGAAACAAGCTCCAAGAGCTTGGTATGGTAGAATTGACAGCTTTCTACAAAGTCTTGGATTCTCCAAGAGCATAGCAGATCCAAATCTTTATATAAAGATTATTCAAAATCATCTAGTTATACTAGTCTTATATGTGGATGATCTATTCCTCACTGGAGAGGAAACCTTAATAGCTCAAACTAAGAGGGAGATTTCTGAAGAATTTGAAATGAAAGATTTGGGGCTCATGCACTACTTTTTGGGCTTGGAGGTTTGGCAGAAACCAGGAGAGATCTTTCTCTCACAGAGTAAATATGTTGTTGATATCCTTTGCAGATTTAGCATGATGGACTGCAAGTTCATGACTACTCCAATGATCTCTAATTTAAAGAAACTCCAAGATCAAGTTACAGGCTCAGATCCAGAAGACCCCACCTTATATCAACAGATCATTGGATCCTTGATGTATCTCGTACATACGAGACCCGATATTTGCTATGTTGTAAATGCTCTTAGCCAGTTCATGTGTGAACCTAAACATATACATATGGTTGCAGTAAAACATATCCTGAGATATGTTCGGGGGACTATAGATTATGGTCTCAGATACACATCTAGTGGAGGTGTGATTCTCCATGGCTTTACAGATTTAGATTGGATGGGTAGTGCAGTGGACCGAAAGAGTACTTACGGATATTGCTTCAGTTTAGGTTCAGCTATGATTTCTTGGTCCAGCAAGAAACAGGGCTTCGTATCCCAAAGAATTGCAGAGGCAGAATACATTGCTGCTAGTGTTGCTGGCAAAGAAGCAGTGTGGCTCAGGAAGCTACTTTTCAAACTTGTTCAGTTCAAATCTTGAACCCACAGTTATTCACTGTGACAATCAAAGTTGTATAAAGCTCACTGAGAACCTGGCGTTTCATGACAGATCGAAACATATTGAGATGAGATATCATTATATCCGAAACATGATTCAGAAGAAATTTCTCAGGATTCAGTATGTTTCGACAGTAGAATAGATAGCAGACATTTTCACCAAGCCACTGTCCTTGACAAAGTTTGTATACTTTCATGACAAGATTGGTGTAGCTGAGAATGCCTCTCTTGCTGAGAGGGAGGGTTAAATTTATAAGCAGCTACAAGAGCCATTCTCTTGGAGGATGGATAAGACCCTAGACGAGATCTAGGGCCGCCAGTGCACTCCTGGGGTACTTGGTCTGGGACCAAACAGTCAGTGCCTTGGCATAAGACCCTTGTGAGGGCCCCCAGTATATGACTGGGTTTCTTGGTGAAGAACCAAGCAGTAAAGAACCCTAAGAGGGCCCCCAGAATATGGCTGGGGTTCTTGGTCTAGGACCAAGCAGTTAAAGCCCCTAGATAAGCCTAAGGCCCCTGGAAATGTCCAGGGTACCCATGCATACGACATGGGTTGATCCTTGGTCTCTGACCTTGGTGGATAAGACCCCAGAAAAAGTTCTGGGGCTACTTGATCCTCTATCAAGTATTTTGATGGTACATGACCTTCCTTGT
>ML783988.1:460322-472568 GCA_009831015.1 Picea engelmannii
TTTATTTTAATTTAACTTTTCCTTTAATCCCTTGCCCTAGCCTAAAACTATAAAAGAAACCCCTACCCCTCTCATTCACACACACAAGATCTTATTTGTCTTTGATGAGAGTTGATCCTCCTCTAGCTGCGGCCCCTTCTTCTGTTGATGCTCTTGGTGCGGCCTCCTTTAAAGTCTATTGCAGGGTTTGTAAAGCTACGACCTCCTTTAAGTCTTTTGCAGGGTGTGTAAAGTTGCGGCCTCCTTTGTTGGTGAAGTCCATTGTAGCAGTGGCCTGTCCTTTCTTTGTTGTAGGGTTGGTTTAGTGTGTGGCAGTGGCAACCCTTAAGGGCTGCTAGGGTGAGGCCTCTTGGTGTTTCACTGTGATAACCCTGCTATGGAGGGTGCGGCCTCTTCTCCCTTTTCTGTGGCTGAGTCTCTTGGGCTACGGTCTCTCCTTCATTGTTGGGTGAGGTACCTAGGAGCTGCAGCCTCCTCTTCTCTATTGTATGGAGTGTTTAGGGCTGCGGCCTTATATTGTCTGCTACCTGGAGTACTAAATACAACGGCCTACTATCCCTGCTATGTGTTGAAACCAATAGGTTGCAGTCAACCTCTTTGTTTTGTTAAAACCTTAGGGTACGGCCTTCTATATCCTGCTGAAATCAAGCTTATTCACAGTCTCCTTGTGTAAGGTTTTATACCTTCTGTTGGTTGAGGGTTTGTTCCTGTGAGGGTTTCTAGTTCTATATTTTGTGGCAAGAAAATTCCTTCATCTATTGGCAAAGAGATCCAACCTATAAGGTGGATCTATGAACTGAACCTTTGTCTGAGCATATTAAAAGGTACTACATCTCCTATGGTTAGAGTTCGTCTTCAGAGGTAAGGCTATTGTACTAGGTAAGCTGCCTGCTCATCTCTTTCAGATCTGGACTTGATTTTGACTTCAGTGCACTTTTCATCAAAAGCTCCTATGTCACCACTTAAAGGCGATGGTAAGGCACTAGATTATTATGAAACGTTTTGCAATTTTTTTTTATACTACATAATCCAATCAAAATTTCAAAATCTACAAACCACCAACAACAACAATGTAACTATTCTTATTACTCTTTGTTTATATAACAAAAATAGGCAAGTCAGGATTTGCTTGCTGGGGGTACAAGTACAATTTCCTTAAAGGAGCTTGAAGTCCTTTCCTTGTAAAATTTAAAATATCTTGAAGTCCTTTCCTTGTAAAATTTAAAATATCTTGAAGTCCTTTCCTTGTAAAATCTCAAATATTTTTTATGTGTGACTTTTTGCCACAAACAGAAGGGCTTCAAAACTCACAACTGAAAATGGATTTCCATCTAGTAATCTTAGACTAGGTGAGCTACATCTATGGTCTTGTGAGCTTGGTGTTGTGCATATGCCTCTACACATTTTTCTTTGGAACCTAACCATGATTCAAGGAAAAGGGCATCTAAAATATCTTCCTTCTGAATTATACCTTACCAAGACTGATAGGGTTGACACTAGACATGGGATTGTTACTAGACAGTGGATTCAATTTTATCACCATTCAAACCCACCTAAGCCATGCATCTGAATCTGGAGCTTTCTAAGATTGTGTAGTTACCTTAACATTTCCTTCTTTTATCCCACGAAAGGTATTGATAATTTTGATTTTCTTGGCAAGTCAAATATCTCCTTAAGTTAAAATCGCTAGGTTGAGATCGTTGCTCCCCCCAGACCGCACACGCGCCCACTAGTGTGCCTCCTTTCCTCCTAACCTCTCTCCATGGCCCCAGGAGGGGGCCCTGAGGCTCCCCCACCCCCTCTCCCTCCTGAGATAGATGCTTTCAGAAAGATGGTTGTTGTATGAAACAAACGACCTGCCTCAGATTCGCAACAGAAATTCATTAAAAAACTGGACAACATCCCTTCAATCGACCTACTAGCCGAAGAAACCTGTAGATCTGCTCTAACCTTGGTTGAGCGAGGGCTCATTGGGCAGTTCACAGGCTTATGGCCTTCCCCCAAAGTCGTAGATGCATGGGTGCAGAGGAACTGGGGTACCCTAGTAAAAGAAGGCATCAGAAGCCATCTAATTGGTAGGGGATTCTTCGTTTTTGTTTTTGACAATCTAGAAGACAGAAACCTCATCTTCAATAACGGACCATATTTTATGGGTCCTCAAGGTCTATATCTGAACAAATGGTCTCCATATTTTGATCCAACGCAAGATGTGCCCTCGGTTGTTCTAGTCTGGGCGAACCTTCCTCATTTACCCCTGCATTGCTAGAATCTGAAGTCTCTAGAATCCATTGGAAACATCCTTGGAAAATACATAGACAAAGCAGACAGAAAGGAACAATATTCATGTGCAAGAATATGCGTGGAAGTCGATCTGGAGGTGGGGCTCCCGGAAGCCATTCAACTAAAGGTTGCAAACTGGTCTTACATTCAAGAACTAGACTATGAACAACTTCCATTCAAATGTAGGTATTGCCATGGCTACCGTCACTTCGCCCAGCATTGCAAAAAGAAAGTCGAGGAGGAGGCATAAATATTAAAAGGAGACCAGTGGACACAGATCCAGAAATAAGCCCCGTCAAAATACAACAATAGATCCAAAGGGAAGGGGAAGTCAAAGGGGTCTGATTCCCCCTCAGTGGGGAATTCCCTAGGGGAAGGGACCTCAGCCCTCCCAATCCTAGAGGCTTCCAAAAATCCCTTCTAAATCCTCAGCAACCCCCCAAAAATCGCGGACCCAATGATTGAGGAACTTGAACAACAGATCCTCTCTCCCACAACAGGAAACAATAATGTTGAGATCCTTTCCATCCTCCCAACTAGAGCCTCCTCATCCCCTTCCTACGCAGATATAATAAAAAAGAAACCACTGAAAATCTCTGGATCCTCGGAAGACTAGTCTTTTGAGAGACCCTAAAAAAGAGCAGGGAGAAAATCCCATAAAGAAGAAAGAGAAGAAGAAGTCGAGAGGCAAAAAATGCAAGGAAGCCAACCCACCATTGAAATGTCCATCAGAAGGAATACCAGAACAAGGCCCCCCAAGGGAGGCCCTCCCCACTCCAGTAAATAATGTGTATAGTCTCTTGGAATTGAAGAGGCTTGGGAAACCCCTCAAAGGTTGAAGTAGTCAAAGACCTTCTAAAAATCGACCCTCCCGATATCCTCTTGCTCCAAGAGACAAAAAAGTAAGGGGACACCCTTCTAGAAATCAGCAATTAGAAATGGAAGAAAAATGCAGGAAAAGCCATCAGCGCTAGGGGCACTTCAGGTGGCCTTGCAACCCTGTGGGCAAAAGAAAATTTCCATTTAGAGAGCTCCTTCGAGACTCATCATTAGATATTCACTGAACTTCAACATCTCCCAAGTAAGATATCTCTCTCAGTATTCAATCTTTATGTTTATGTTAAGTACTCTGAGAAGAAATATTGTTGGCAAATGCTAGCAGATTTTTTAGAGATTTTCTCTCCTTCAAACATCATTCTAGTCAAAGATCTAAATCTTGTATTCGAACCAAAAGAAAAGTGAGGAGCCAATAGTAGCAGGGACCAAATTCTCCCCTTCATAGAGGATCTATTCCATCAGTGGTACCTCCTTGACTTCAAGCCTTCGAAAGGACTCTATACCTGGACAAACAATAGAGTTGGGACTGAACACATCTCAGCTTGCTTGGACAGATTCTTAATCCAGAGCATGTTTCTACATGAAAGGAGGATAATCTCTTCCAAGATCCTTCCAAAACTGACTTCCAATCACAAACCCATCCTCTTGACTCTGGATGAAGAAGAAAATATGGGCCCAATCCCTTTCCGGTTCATCCCTCTTTGGATCGAAAAAAAAGGGATTTATTGAAACTGTACACTCAGCATGGTCCTCTTCTATTACCGGGTCTCCAAGCTTTGTGTGGGAGTAGAAATTAAAAACAAAAAAACATGCATTGAAATCCTGGGCTAAAAATCCCATGAATACTCAACTTAGTCACAGACAAGAGGCTGTTCAATAGTTATCAGAATTTCAAACTGAATTGGAGATCAAAGACATCCTCAATTCAGATTTAGAGAAAGAAGAAGCAGCCCAAAGCAAAAATTATCATGTTTTTCGCCTTGAAGAAGAGTATTGGAGGCTTAAGTCCCAAAGCTTGTGGCTAAAATCCAGATACCAAAACACTATTTTCTTCCATCGGCAGTTCAAAACTCGTCTCTCCCAAAACCACATTTCTGAAATTGCCTCATCAGATGGATTAATCCACAAAGGGTTTTACGAGCTCAATGTCGCAGCAGAAACTCACTTTAAGAGACTTTACAAGTAAGAAGGCTTTGGCTATGATTAGGTTATCACATATTTCCTCTCACACATTCCTTCTCTTGTAAGCAAGAATGACAATTATTCCCTCATGAAACCATTTTCTAAATAAGAAATCTACAATGTCATCCAGTCCATGGAGCCTGACAAAGCCCCAGGACCTGAGGGATTCACAATTCAGTTTTATAGAGCTTGTTGGGACATAATAAATAAATATCTACTGAGGATGGTTAAAGATTTTCACCAAAGAGATAAAGTAGGAGGAAGCACTAACTCCACCTTCCTCTCTTTAATCCCCAAAGAAGTTAATATGTGTTCATTTGAAATATTCAGGCCCATCTCGCTTTCCAACGCTTCTTAAAAAAATTGTCCAAAATTTTGGCAAATAGAATCAAGCCCCTGCTAGAGAATCTCATTTTCCCTATGTAAGGTGTATTTTTCAAAGGGAGACATATTCTCAACAATGTAATACAGGTCCAAGAAGCCATACACTCTAGTCACCGATGAAAGGAGCAAGGGATGCTAATAAAGATCGACATGGAAAATGCTTTCGTCAGGGTAAATCTCTCACTCCTTTACAAATTTCTCCTTTCTTTTGGGTTTTGATCTAACTTCGTTAACTTGATAAAATCATGCATTGAAAATCCATGGATATCCCCTCTAGTAAATGGCAGACCGACAAACTATTTTCAGGCCTCAAGGGGTTTAAAGCAAGGCTGCCCTCTTTCCCCCTTCCTGTATATCTTGATGGTTGATACTCTAAGCAGGAAGTTGACTGTTGAAAAAAGGAATGGCTTAGTCCTAGGCATTATGCATACGAAGGGAATTGACCCAATCAACCATTCCCTCTTTGCAAATGACTCCCTCATGCTGGGTGGAGCCTCAGTAAAAATTGCAAAAAAATTCAACGAGATTCTCCAAAACTTCTACAGCATCTCCAGAGCACTCATCAATAAAAGTAAAAGTGCAGTGTATGGGTGGAATACAGAACAACAAACAATTCAAATAATATCCCTCCACCTGGGGTTTCTGGGCTATGCTACTTGGGAAAAAATAAAGTATCTAGGACTCCCCTTAACCCTGGGCTCCAACAAAGCTGCTCTGTGGGAAGAAATTATAAGCAAAGTAAAAGCTAAAATCTCAGCTTGGGGAGGACAGTGGCTCACCAATGTTGGGAAACCCACCCTCATAAAATCAGTCATGTCCTCCCTGCCAATCTATCGAGCTTCCTTTCTCCTGACCCCGAAGACGATCACGATCCAGATCACAAAGATGATTAGAGACTTCCTCTAGCATGGAGGTAAAGGAAACCAAAAGAAATATCACTTGGTCAATTGGGAAATTGTTAAACTCCCCTATGTTGAAGGTGGTCTATAGGTAAGAGACCTCGATCTCACAAATTTAGCACTGGGAGGCAAAATCATCGGGAATCTATATGCAAACCACGGACATCTAGTAAGCAACCTCTTAAAAAAAATATCTAATGGTGCCTCTATGAGAAATCTCCAAGCATCAAACACCCCCAAAGGAACTTTGATCTAGAATCTTTGCAAACGCGGTCTAGAACCCTTCCAGAAGCAATTATTTTGAATCCTAGGGAACGAAAAAAAAAAAAACAATGATGTGGCAAGATAACATTATGGGCAACACCCCCCTCTCCAAGTTAGACAGCCTCAAATAACTTCAAGCATGGCTATCTCAGTGAGGCTTCATTAAAATCATAGACATATCTACGTGGGATGATTCAGGTAGATGGAAAAGCTGGGATCTACCGGATGTCCCAAATCAAATTCATTTGCAAAAATCCCTCCTCCCGACAGCGTTGACAGACTACACACCTATACATTTCCTCTCAAGGGATAAATGGGGATGGGGAAAATTCGGTTTCTACTCTATAGCTCAAGGATACACTGCTCTGCATCTCCCACAAGTTTTGAAAGAGATAGCGTCCCTCTGGAAGTAGGTCTGGGACCCCCTTGGCCTCCCTAAAGTAAATTTCTTTAGCTAGGTTTTAATGCACAAGAGAATCCAATAATCAACAAGCCCTTACAAAGACTTCATCAAGTGCTGTAAGACTTCTCTTCCCCTTTCTTTTTCCACATCCTGCGTGGATCGAACAAGGAAGCGGATGCAAAGGCAAATATGGGTTGTCAAATGCCTTCAGGATTGCTCAGGAAAAATGATGAAACCCCCTTATGGACTCCTATCCCGTAGCTTTGGATATCCCACTTCTCATATCTATGTAAGAATGAAATGATGTATTCATAAAAAGTGGGAAGTTGCTCCCTTGTAATGATGGTTGATATTCAATAAAAATTATCCGTTTCAGTTAAAAAAAAAAGACCTCCTTAAGTTAATGAATGAATGAAGCGACTAAAGGTACATGAGAATCAGTTAAATTCTGATAGTAGATATGATTTGCTTCATATTGTATTATACCCAAGCCAATTTCAGGCACTATCTATCTATCATAGCATAGTGATTAGTAAATTGGTAAGTGAAGGAGTCGACGAGTAAGATACTAGGGTTCCTCACCAGGGGATGTTGCATCTACGTTCTATCTATGGTGGGAGTTATATAGTTTGAGGGACATTGACAATGCATATGGTACACTTGTTCCAGGAAGCTTACTTAGGTGATATAGATAGCCTAATGCATAAGGAGATAAAAGGGGTTATCCCAAAAGGAAGGAGGTGAATATTAAATTAAGCTTCTTCCCTCACCCAAAGGGTGGGGGTTAATGAATTCTAAGTATATTTTAATCCAAGGTTCAAAATTTGAGAAACTATTGCTATATTTTTGTGATAGTATTTGTCTAGGATAACCTCCACACATTGCTAAATAAAGAGGATTGGACCATTGGGACATGGTAGAGCTAGCTGCATTACATGGTCCTTTCCCCATTTGCAATGTTTCATTTTCAACTCTCTTTTATGCACACATTTACACAGAATACCATTTAAATACATATATCTCGCTACCCAAAATCGCTATGTGAGAATGGGTGGGGATCTCAATAAAAAGAAAAAGATTCAAACCCCACAGGTCGTAGTAATAACTCACATATGGAAAATTTCTCTTAGGTTCTTAGTGGCAGATGATGAACTTTTCTTTTGCTTTACAAAGGTTCTCATAGGGTCTCCCTGCTAGTGAAGTTCATTAGGGTTACAAAAGGTTGGATTTTGTATAAACCATTACGGTTAGTTGGATTATGCTCAACATGTGCACTATGGATTAGAGGATTTCCACCACCAAGAGGAATTGTTGCAAGAATGAAGAAATAGTGAATCCTAACTGCAGATACATGAGTCTGAATTACTAAGGACATTCCATCCATCATGCACATCTGGAGCAATTGGAATGCAAGATTGCATGTCGAAATCCCTAAGAAGTGTGAGGTAAACAAGGTTTAGTTGACCTCAAAAGAGTGATCTGAAGTTCAATTTGACTTAAGGTTTGAAAATATACTCTACCACGGATTTTAGTATTTACTCACCCAAACATGAGATCCCACAGATAAATCATTGTTTCAAGACTCAATACTGTTGAGTCAAATAGGCTTATGGTTGATTAAACATTGCCCAAGGAATGAAGTCCATTAAAATCTCAACAAAAAAAATGCATCATCTTAGACAAATATTCTTCTAAAATTAACATAAAAGTGCATGTTACATTATCTATCGACACTTCAACAACTAAGACTTATTCAACAATATGAAGAAACCATGCCCAATTATGTGAAGAAACCATGCCCAATTATGTGAAGAGAAAATGCAAATAAAGAAAATGAAATAAATGTTTAACAAAATTTAAAAATAAAAGTCATCAAACACTAAGAATAAATAACAAAAGAAAATTTGACAAATTGGAATACACTATAGTTAGTGAATGCAGTAGCTCAAATATAAGTTTAGAGAAAGCACATAGATTAAATCATCTTAGTTTACTCCAAACATCAAATTGTGGAAAAAAGGAACCCAAACATTTTACGCAATAGCCTTAGTTCAAATTACTACACCAAACCAAAACAAAGAAATTTTTTGAAACTAGTGTTACTGGGCATTTGTCTAGTTCCGTGCAATCACATGCCCGGTTCAAATCCCCTTGGGTGAGGCGCAATATTCTATGCTGACATGTTACTACTAGGGATGCCATATACAAATGTGGGGAAGCATCCCTTGGGTTTCCCCACAAGATTTTCCTTGGAAAAAAATAGAACAGATCACTTCAACAATGAAAAGTACAAATAACTCATAAGATGTAATTGCAAGTGTAAATGTAGACTAAAACTCATAAGATTAAAAAGGAGTTTTAGTGCAGGGCTTGATAGCCCTGAATCAAGAATTAGGTTTATCCATGGTTGATGGGGAAGTCAAATCCCATGGACTAAGCCATTTGATGAGGGGTGAAATCAGTCAGGATAATGCAGAGAGGAACGCTAAGGATGTTTCTTGCAATGACATTGTATTAGTAGAAATGCAAGGAATTCCATATTCCTCATTAGAGGAAGGTGATGAGCATGGTGGAAGGAAACATGTCATTGAGGCCTCACCAAAGAGTCTTTCACAGGCTTGTAATGAGGAGCAAGCAAAGAATGGAGGTGAGGAAAGCACGCTGGGCAGTGATAAACACTTACTGGAAACTAGTGTGTCTTTATAAGAAAAGACCCAGGAGCAAAAAGAAAATGGCCCAAAGACTGAATAAAAGTGTTTAGATGATAATTTAATTAGAACTGGTAGTGAGGGATTCACAACTGTAGATGTTGAGTTAGACAATCAGGTTAAATATTCATAGGGGGTGATGACTAGTTTAGGGCTCGAGTCCTCTGTACCAGCTTCTAATGCACCTTCTAGCCACATTGATCATACTTCATCTGATTTAAAATTAACCATTGAAAAGGGGAGCACTCCAGTAATGCAGCATAAAAATGTTGAAACTCAAGGTGTGGAATCCCTCAGCCATGTTTCCTTTCAAGATGATAAAAATCAGAATGCTTCATTGGTAAATCCTGGGGAGAAAATTTCCCATGATGTGATAGGAAGCTTAGGTGAAAATGATTCAGAGAATTTCTTGGAAGATAATAGTGGCGTGACTCAAAATGAATCTGTGGATGTGCAAGGATTTGGGAGTCAAGCATATCATGCTCTTGAAAAACTACCTTCTGTCAATGCTTCTCAAGACCAAGAAAATGAAAGAAAAGATACATCATTAAGATCTGATTTACCAACAAAAGACATTGAAAACCTGGTCAAAACTACTTCCCCGGAAGGAAAAGACATTCTTCTTCTTTCTCATATTGGGGATGAAGCTGATGGATGTAATTTTGGGGCCACCTTCCTTCAAGGTCCTAATCAATTTTCAGTGCCAGTAAAGCAGCCTATAATTGGTACATCACAGTAAGAATTGCAAGTAAATGACTCATGTGTTACATCAAAGTTCAACTATAGAAAGCATGCTAATCAAATGAATCTGGAGTTTGAAAGGAATATTAAAGAAGATAACACCTTGGTTGGTATCAAAGTGCAGGATGAAGGGAAGATAGACACCACGTTTTCTTCAGATGGGAAACAGTCTATGTCGATACCTGACTCGGGTATTTGTTGTAAAACATTATATGCTTTCGGTTTTCTCAATTTGAACTCAAACTGCCTAGATATGTAGGGAGACTATGGACTATGGTTTAGAATCTAGATACACTTTGGCAGGTGCATAAAATGAATACTCTTGTTCATAAAAGCATAAATTTTATATATGCAAGGCACTTCTAGTTTAATGTTTTTCTTATGAGGATTTTAACATGAAGAAAATGAAGTAATACCTAACCACTGAGTGGTTAATGTGAAATTAATTATTGTATTAACTGTCCAATGTTTTATTTTCCCTACTCAAAATTTTATATTATTGCAACCAGATTAGCAAAGCTTCAAATCTTATGACACTCTAGTATTTGGTGACATTGGCCAACTGGAAAATGGAGTTTCAATCCTAAATCATGTGACCGAAAGAATAAGTTAATTATGTGAAGTATGTCTGAATAGAACCCTTGCTTTTGTTCTGCAGGTCATAGTACTAACCAAACTATTGTGAAAGTTTCACAATCAGATATTCCTGAAAGGAATGTTGTTTGGGAAGCAGGAAAAGAGGAGCAAGAGGTTCATAATGTGACTATAGAAGTGTCTAAGAAAGAAACATAAGAGCTTGGGAACTACAAAGGCAAGGCCAAGGCAATGGAGGTTATTTTAGAAGTTGGGATCTCATTAGAACATGATAATAAATCTCCTACAATAGATAGAGACGGTAATCATTTGCAGAGTTTTTTGCTCCTTCCAAATATTGATGGGCCTTCCGTTGACAATAATGATCTTTTTCAGTCCGTGAAATTGTCTTTTGTTTCTAGTGAGGGGGATGATAAAGTGGAAAATGTTGGGACAAAATCTGGAGATTTAGAAGCCAAGTCTATGTCTCAAATTGGTGATACTTTCACGTTTGAGATTGGAACAAAGAATGTTCCCACTGGAGAGGGTATATATGGCTCAGTTGATTTTACCCAATCTAGTGAGATAGACAAAAATGTTGGATGATGGAAACCCTTTCAAACTAGCCAACCAAGCGAAGTGATTCAGGTTTACTTTTGTTTACTAAGTGAAGCTTGTTTTTTTTATGTTAATAGGATGTGATTCTTCATATAGAACAACTTTACAAATGAAGCTTATGTTCATTACAATGTCGTTTGGAATTCTTGAATATGATTGTGGTGATTGAAACCAGAGTCTTTTTATTTTTGTTAAATATTTTGATTATTTCATTGCATGGGTCTTATTCTTTTTGAGTTCATTGGTTGTACTGGGTTGGAGTGTGTCCTTTCTTTAGCTTTGAAAACTTACAAACAAGGTGTTTATTGAAATTGTCTTACTTTTATTGGATTTAATGCACAAAACAAGCCTCCTGCAACATGCCAAACTGTGAAAGGTGAAGCTGAAGCTTTTCAAAAACAGGCAAATGATAATGTTAATTCTTTTGTCCCTGATACAATTTCAATACTCCAAGAAGGAAGTTCTGACTTTGTTGAAGCTAAAGCTAAACATGTGCCCAGTGGAGAGAAAAGAATTCATGCAAATACTGTTATGGAGTCGGACAAGAAGTATACAAGTCATGACAAGAATCTAGTGATAGTAAAGTGGTAAGTTTATTCTCTACAACCACTATCTGCAGTGCATCAGTCAGGTTAGGGAGCCATTCATCTAAAATTGGGGCTAGACAAGAACAAAAACCTTCACATACAGATCTTCCTGATATCGGCCCAAAATTTACATCATCATGAACCATGCAGTTATCGACATTTCCAAATTTGAATGCAACAGTAGTACCAGCATCAGTGATTTTTCAACAACCTTTCATAGATTCACAGCAAGTACAATTGTGTGCACAGATTCTTGTGTACGAGTCTCTTATGTGAGTTATCTATTTTGTGTTTATTCTATAGGTGTAGATGTAGACCGAAACTTATAAGATTAAAAAGGAGTTTTAGTGCAGGGCTTGATATCCCTGCATCAAGAATTGGGTTTCTCCATGGTTGGTGGGGAAGTCAAATCCCATGGACTAAACCCTTTAAAATTGGGAACGATTGATATCGATTCTTTTTTTTAGATCAAGAGGAAGAAATAACGACGGGAAGGAAGATTTAGACCAACCTGCATCTATTTTGCAGTGTTCGTTGGTTTCACTGAAGAAATAACGAGGGCAAAGAGGATCATGATCTGCATCCGTTTCACATTGTGCTCACTGATTACTCTCAGCCTCCCAGATTTTTGTTGGCGAAGAAGGGAAAAATCAGCCAAAAAAAAAAAATTCCCACCATAGCCACCATTTCAAAAAGAGGACTATTTCACTATAGAGAGTATTTGTTCACCCTTGTTGAAGGTGAACGTCGAAGGCATGTAAACCTTCAAA
>ML783988.1:475318-501027 GCA_009831015.1 Picea engelmannii
TTAGTTGTACTTGTGGGAAGAGTTGTAGCATCCAAGGTAGAGTAGTAGAGAGTGAGATCTACTCCAAGGCATGAAGAATCCTTGACCCCAAATTCAAGGACCTTCTCTGATGATGAGATGTACCATAGGAGAAGATCTATGGGCAAAAGGATGTAGGTATTTCATGGAATGGACCCATATCTCCTACCATCTGAGGTTAAATGAAGAAAACTGAGTATATTTGGGTGTCCCGAGGGGGAATTGGTGGGGTTCCCGAATTTCCCACTACATCGTTGACTAGTAGAGGTAGTGCACCGATGGGTAAAATGAGTAAAATTAGAAAAAGTACTTCCATTTCCAAAAATAACTCAATAAATGACTAAAATGTACTCTCATTGCCAAAACTAACTAAACTAAATCTAGAGTATGATAAATTGTTTTGATATACTTTGCCATAATGTGATGTAAATTTCTAAAACTTGCAACAACTACATTAACTTATCGGGTTAATGTTCCATATCTAGGGCCCTATAATATTTAACCCATGAGTGACATATGGTTATCATTTAAAGGATTGGTACACCATGGATGGTTGTTAGGGCCTATTCCATGGTCGAAGGTTAAAATCCAGGGAATTGAGCAATATAATTTACTTTATATGCTTCAAAAAAGTCATGCATTAGGATTTGGGCCATCACACAAGTCCCACTTTCCTTTATATGTGCCTAAATGACCACCATATATGACGATTGTGCCTCTCTAATGAGTGTGACACATTAATATGCCTCGCACTCATTAGAGAGGCACAATCCTCTTCATTAGAGAGGCAATAGTGAATGGGGCCAACGTTGAAATTTATTCAATATGTCCTTGTATGCATCGAAATTTGACATGGTTAGACTAGAAACATGCCTTGACGGTATGGGAGGGTTTCAAGACTCAAGGATGTTTGATATCCCGACTACATAATCTTTGAGATCGTCCATTTTTGCAACAACGTTCATAATGGGGCATCTTATATTTGTCAAATGTTGTTGTTTCCATCCATAGAATCTTTGTTGGAACTCTCTTGAAATGTCATGAAACTTCCAATTCAACCACCACAAATGTCATGCACCGACCCTGCAGAGTGAGAACTAGTGAATGGGGCCAACATTGAAATTTCTTCAATATGTGCCTGTATGCATCGAAATTTGACATGGTTAGACTAGACACATGCCTTGACGGTTTGGGAGGGTTTCAAGACTCAAGGATGTATGATGTCCCGACCACATAATCTTTGAGATCATCCATGTTTGCAACAACGTTCATAATGGGCATAATGGGGATCATCTTTCATATGTCATGGTACTACTCTTCCAGTGGGTGCACAATATCACAAGGATATGTCTTCTTTCCCTCCATTGGATGAGAAATTCAATGACAATTTTCTCTTGTGGATGAGTAGTTTGGTGGCGACATTATTTCAAGTTGTAATTAGGTACACTTTTGTATTGAGTTGGATCATCACAACACCACTCTAATTTCTTCCAACTATCACTGACTAGATACTTGGTTAAAGGTTTTCTAATTTTTCTAAAGGCATGGGGTTAAGGTATGGGAGGGTTTCGATACTTAAGGATGTCTAATGTCACCGCATAATACTTAAGGAGGGTTTGATTATTGAATTACCAAGTCGAGTTGATGTCATAGAAGCTTCAATTCACCCACCAATGTCATCTTGCACTGACCATTGATTGCTTTATGGGAAACCTAGTGGAGTATTGCCTTAGCTCTTAAATAATTAATACGTGACTATTTCATGGGCATGGGGTTAAAGGTTTTCTAATTTTCCTTGCCTCTATGCTTATCTACAACCATATATCTCTCTTCCAAGGTTTTCTATTCCATCATTCCTTAATTAGTTTTGGTCATTTCTAAATTTGGATTATTGAATGCCTAAGGGGAATATAGTGTGGGGGTTATGTGAATAATGGTGAGAATGATCACAAGAGAATTTCAATGAGGTAGGAGAATGCATGAATGACTCACACTTATTGAAAATGTTTAAACTCCCTGTTGATGTGGGGATTTCTTTAATGTTGGAGGATATCAAAGATGTGTCATTGCGACTAAGTGGACATATGTTAGTGAGAACGATGTCATCAGCTCATCATATTCACTCACAAATTATTCAAAGGGAAATGTCATCAGCTCATCATTTTTATTACTGCTTTCATTCACCCACCACAAATGTCATCTTGCACCGACCTCGGATAGTGAGCAGTGAATGGGGACAACGTTGAAATTTCTTCAATCTGTGCATGTATGCATCGAAATTCAACATGGTTAGACTAGACACATGGATTGACAGTATGGGAGGGTTTCAATAATCAAGGATATATGATGTCCCCACATAATATTTGAGATCGTCCACATTTGCATCAATGTTCATTATGTTGCACCTCTCATTGTCATCATTCATCGTTCCCTTCTATAGAATCGTTGTCGGAACTATCTTGAAATTTGTCATGGAACTTCCAATACACCCATCACAAATTTCTTCCACCAACCCCTCATAGTGAGCATTGAATGGGGCCAACGTTGAAATGTTTTCAATCTGTGCTCGTATGCATCGAAATTTGACATGCTTAAACTAGATAGTTGCCTTGAAGGTATGGGAGGTTTTTGATACTTAAGGATGTTTGATGTCCCTGCATAATATTTGAGATCATCCATGTTTGCATCAGTGTTCAATATAATGGATGTCTCATAGTGAGCATAGTGAATGGGGCCTGCCTTGAAGGTGAATGAGCATAGTGAAATTTCTTCCACTGACCCTGCATAGTGAGCAGTGAATGGGGCCAACGTTGAAATTTCTTCAAACTGTGCATGTATGCGTCAAAATTTGACATGGTTAGACTAGACACATGCCTTGATGGTATGGGAGGGTTTCAAGACTTAAGGAATATGTTTGATGTCCCGACCACATAATTTTTGAGATCGTCCATGTTTGCAACAACGTTCATAATGGGGTGTCTCATATTTCTCAAATGTTGTTGTTTCTATCCGTAGAATATTTGTTGGAACTGTCTTGAAATTTCATGGAACTTCCAATTCAACCACCACAAATGTCATGCACCAGCCCCGCATAGTGAGCACTAGTGAATGGGGCCAATGTTGAAATTTCTTCAATATATGCCTGTATGCATCGAAATTTGACATGGTTATACTAGACACATGCCTTGACGGTATGGGAGGGTTTCAAGACTCAAGGATGTTTGATGTCCCGGCCACATAATCTTTGATATCGTCCATGTTTGCAACAATGTTCATAATGGGGTGTCTCATATTTGTCAAATGTCGATGTTTCCATCCGTACAATATTTGTTGGAAATCTCTTGAAATGTCATGGAACTTCCAATTCAACCACCACAAATGTCATGCACCGACCCCGCATAGTGAGCACTAGTGAATGGGGACAATGTTGAAATTTCTTCAATATGTGCCTGCATGCATCGAAATTGGACATGGTTATACTAGACACATGCCTTGACGGTATGGGAGTGTTTCAATACTCAAGTATGTATGATGTCCCGACCACATAATCTTTGAGATCATCCATGTTTGCAACAATGTTCATAATGGGAATCTCATTGTCAAATGTCGTTGTTTCCATCTGTAGAATCTTTGTTGGAACTCTCTTGGAATGTCACGAAACTTCCAATTCAACCACCAAAAATGTCATGCACCGACCCCGCATAGTGAGAAGTGAATGGGGCCAACATTGAAATTTATTCAATATGTGCCTGTATGCATCTAAATTTGACATGGTTAGACTAGACACATGCCTTGACAATATGGGAGGGTTTCAAGACTCAAGGATGTATGATTTCATATAGAAACATTTTGAAAAAATTTCAACGTTGTCCTATTCACAAGTCACCATTGCCCATCATGTACTCTAGCCCTATTACAATGTCTTTTAATAGTTGTTTCCTTTAAAATTCGACCGATCAGAAAATTAAAACGAAACAAGAAGAGACCTAGTACAATGTCTTTTAATAGTTGTACTCTAGCCAATAAGACCCACAAACCCTTTTTGAAGTGTCGGTATTATAGAAAACTTGTCTCAACATCCGTAAAATGCAACATATTTATAGATTTATAACGTCGCAATTCCGACGATCATTGACCAAATCAAAGTTGACTTGGTCAAAATACTAGGTGATTGTTGGAGGGGGAAAACCTAGTTTCCAAAACGTCGCAACTGCGAAAACTATCTTCACAAACATGGCAAGAGAGACGACTATGTCACAAACGTGGAAAGAGAGACGACTATGTCACAAATGTGGCAAGAGAGATAAAAATGTGGAAAGAGATACAACAACGTGGAAAGAGAGATGTTAACGTGGAAATAGCGACGTTATCGGGCAATATGGAAAAAAAATTAAAATTTCCTCTATTTTTCAACAGTATGGCCAATTTTGTCCATAACACCGCAAATAGAACGTCGAAATTTTTACAATATGTACTAGTGTGTCAATGGGGGAACTGGGGGAAGCACTAAGGATGGTCTGAGATATGGAGAAGGACCTAGATAGAGGTCAGAAGAAGGAAGCCATGTGTTAATATTATGGTAGTTGTGGGAGGTATTTACCTCCACGTGTGAACCTGATGAGAATAGGAGGCTCCGGAAAGCAAGAGAAAACCATAATGAGTTGGATAATAACCCTAGAAGCCTTGTCGGCTCAAGAAGATAATTTATATTAGGTCATTAGCCTCCAAGAGAAGAAATCAGCCAGAAATAATAATAATATACTGAACAGACACATATCCAGAAGAAGAAGTCGCCCCCAACAAATCTGGCAGAACCAGAATAAATACAGGGTGCCAGTTCTCATTTTGACACATCTCAAAATTGTAGACAGCAAGTGGTGCACACTGTAGTTCCCAGTTGGTGCGCACATGTGGAGGAGAGTTGTAGGTGCAGCTGCAGCAACAACTAGTTCTCAGTATTGGCTTGAATATCTCTTGGCTAGGGTTTGGACTATATGATTAGATTTTTGTGATGCGCTATCCTTGGGGAAAGGTGCACTACCATTTGTTTGGCTATCTAGCCTAGGGTTTTCTTTCGGAGGAATTCTCAGTCAAGGTTAAGGTTCTCGGAGGGAGGCTTCGACCTATGGTTGGGTGACAAGGGTATCGTCAATGGTAAAACAAGCACACCATCTTCTATATTCTAACAAGTTATGGGCCCACATCCCTTCAGTTAGCCTAAAATGCTGGAAGGAAACATAGCTGCTAGATGTTGAGCTCGTTGAGGAACTCCCACTAGGGTTACTAGTAGAAGCAACTTCCAAGACACTACAGCTAGGGTTACTAGCAAGTGCAGTTGTAGAAACCCTAAACCTCTTATTGAGGCACCTTAAGTGAATGGATTGACCTATTCTCTAGATAGATCAGTGTGCCCTAGCCTAGCGCATCTCCTGGCACTCTCAGAAGACCAAGACATGAAGTTTGGATTTCTGGTCAAATCTAGGGTTTGACCAAGTCAAGAAAGCCATGACGAACTCTATGAAGTCTGAGAAAAAGTTAGATGGAGTCTCTAATTTCATAGCATGGAAGACAAGGATTGACCTCATCCTTGCCAAGAATAAAGTACTAAATATTGTGAAAGGACAGATCATGAAGCTAGAGTTTGAAGAAGGAGAAGAGAAGGAACCGCAGAACATTGCAGCTATGGAGAAGTTCAAATATGTTGACATCAATGCCATGAGTATCATAGTGGATTCCATAAAATACCACTTGATACCCTACATCTCCCATATTGACTCATCAACGAAGATGTACGATGCCCTAACAAATCTCTTCTCAGTCATAAACATTGGACAAGTTATGAGTCTGAAGAATGAGCTCCATGACATGAAGATGAATGATGATGACAACATAACATCATACTTTGTAAGTATCTCCCAGTTCAGAGATCAACTACAAGCTATTGAAGAGATCACTTCAGAAAAGGAATTGGTGAACATAGTACTCAATGGTCTTCCCAAGACATGGGATGCATTAGCTGCAAGCATGAACACAAGGAAGGAGTACCCGACATTTGAAGAACTTTGGACTTGATGTGCTCAGGAAGAATCAAGGATCAATGCAAAAGAGAAACCCCAAAAGAAGTACGACGATCAAGATTTCACAGCAAGATTCAAGAACTTCAGGAACAAAAGGAAGTTTGGCTCAAGGAGGAAGCCAAATCAAGATAAAAGATATTTCAGAAATATAGTGCTTCAATTGTCAAAGGTATGGTCACTACAAAAGTCATTGTCCCAAGTTAAAGAAAAGGAAGGAGAAACGTGAAGCATCAGTTGCCGAAGAAAAGGAACCTACAAAAAAGACTAAGCAGGATGGAAGAGACTTCTTCTACTAAAAGGTAACAACACTCTTCTTATTTCTTGTTTGCATTGTCTCTATACATATCTTGTTGCATCATCTCTGTACATATCTTGTATATCTATCTCTTGGAAAATATTGTGTTCTAAGAAGAACTATACCTATGGAAGAACAAACAAGATGAAAAGAGATATCATTAGATAATACACATGAAAAGATGAGATACAAATCATGTGGAAGCTATTAAGCCGAATCAATCATAAAGAAACTTGGTAGAAGCAAATACAGAAATAAGTCAAACAATCAAGAGGAAATTGGAAAAAGACTTATGACGTTTTGTAGAAGACAACAAGATGGAAGCATGGAATCTGTTAGACAAGAAAGACAAATTATATATTGCAGAAGACAATAAGGATGCAGATGGAAGCATGGACTTTGTTAGACGGAGGGAGCATATCATATACACTTGTACATGAAGCAAGGATTATGAGGGAGCTAATCCTATGATCCATTTAAAATGATGAAATATATATATCCATGGTAGCAGCCATGAAAGACAATACGTGTTCAGTTCAACCGTAGAATAAGACCTCTTCGAAGAGAAGCCTTAAAGTATTCCTGGTTGTCCATCCAGATCCGTGATCCTATGATGAAAAAGAAGAAGTGGAATCTCTAGGGTATGGAATCTATAAGAAACTCCATGGACCCAAGAGCTAAAGAAAAACATGAATAAGAACATGAGGATTCCAAGAAAGAAAGAGGAACCAAAACAACCAGTCATTGAATCAAGAATCACAAGATTACCAGCCTAATATGAACTCACTAAAAGCAATCAAGTAGAAGAACTGAAAGTCATGATGAAGAATAGTGTATGGAAGACTTATGAATGAAAGCATTGCGAGATCTAGAACCAGAGGTTCTCCTAGATAGAGGGAGAAGACTATGATGATTACTTGTTCCAGTACACCAAACATATCACTACATGAGTCATTATATCGTCCATGAGTTGGATTTCTACATTAGATGAATGCAAATAATGATCGCCAAAGAAATTAAATAAAGAACGTATGAAGAGCAATCTCAAGACTTTGAGGCATATCAGAAAGAGACTCCTGTATGTAGATAAGAAGAAGACAACTTGGTGGAGAACCTTCAGTGCACAGCAGAAGCATGGTGAAGATTTACTATACCATCAAGATGACTACTCAGTAGATCAGATCTCATGATGACAGAAGAAGTGCCACATGGATATGTTCCAGTTCTCCAACTATGATATACTCTATTGTTTAGATCTACATGAAGCCTTCACAGTGTTCTAGACTAAAGTACAAGTATTACATTATCCATGATGAAGTCCAGAAAGGAAAAAATGATTTCTCCAACACATATCTCCACAGATGAGCAGATAAGAAAACATTTTGGTAAAGCTTCTATCTAAGATGAAAGAGTTTGTGTACTCAAGCTAGAGCTCGTGGAAATAAATTCCTTCTTATTGGAAAAGGAAGAAATGACTCTCCAAGTTAGGAGAGAGCATTGAAAATATTATTTATCTTTGTAATTGAAAAATAGTCCAGATTGGACAGATGCTTTCATGTTCATAAAGTGGATTGAGATTTCTAACGGACAGTGACTTTCCATTGTAGTTAAGATGGAAAGTAGTTTGATTGCTAATGTATCATAGACAATGACTTCCCATTGTGGTTAACATGGGGAGTGGTCTAGGGCAGTCTCTCTTCTTGAGGGTTACTCAAGAAGACTGGCCCGCCTCGCCGAACAACGATTTCTCAATGTGGTTAACATGAGGAATGGTTTGTTTTGGAGGTTGATGTAGGAAAAACATTCCTTAGGGTTATACATTCTCTCTAGGGTGCACTTTGATTAGTGTAGGAGGAATGTCCTAGGGTGGGGAATGGTCCAGACAGTCATTCATTAGGGTTATACATTCTCTCCAGGGTGCACTTTGATTAGTGTAGGAGGAATGGCCCAAGGTGGGGAATGGTCCAGGCTCAGCAATCAGGGACAAAAATTCCTTAGGGTTATACATTCTCTCCAGGGTGCACTTTGATTAGTGTAGGAGGAATGGCCCAGAGTGGGGAATGGTCCAGGCTAGACACTCCTTAGGGTTATACATTCTCTCTAGGCCGCACTTTGATTAGTGTAGGAGGAATGGCCCAAGGTGAGGAGTGGTCCAGACCCAGACATTCCTTAGGGTTTATACATTCTATCCAGGGTGCACTTTGGTTTATACATCCTTAGGAATGGTCCATGCTCATAAATCAAGGACAATCCTTCTTCCTTGTTTGTGAAGAATAGGGAGGATAGCCCATTGCTAATGAGGGCAGATATTCTTTCAAATCTCACAAACTTGAGTGAAAGATTGGCCCAGATGATTCAGTTTATCTTTAACAATATTTTTCTGTGCAGGATGGCACCAGATGATTTTTATGGAGACTACCTGTCTCCAGACAGTAGAGATATACTACTTTGATGGATATATTCCACTATTTTGAGGCAAATATTCTTTCAGAGCTCACAGATGTGAGTGAAATATTGGCCCAGATAATTCAATTTATATCATAACATTGTTTCTGTGTAGATTGCTATCAGATGTTTTTTATGAAGACTATATGACAGTATATGAGGACTACTGTGGTGGATATGTTCCACTGTTCGCAACCTTACATTGTTGATCAAGTACTTGTGTGTTACTTGGTGTGGTAGTGAACCACTGGATTGTAGTTATGTACTACTATGGATAGACACAGTTGTGTTCTATTTGTGTTCTAACTGCCTTGAAGACTATCAGCAGTTTATTTTAAGTAATCACCATCCAGACGAAAGACGAATAGAGATTTTCGAGGCGGATATTGGTTCAGAGCATTTACTTATCTAGATTATAAGAGTGGCTCTTGTATCACTCTATGGTGTGAGTGACTTATCCAGCATCATGTCTAATTACTCAGATGAAGTATGGTTTCAAGAGATGATGCAGCTGATGGTGATGGTGATGCTCATGAAATAGTCTAGATGACTATATTGATGTTACCGGGTAAATGGTATGTTTTGTGCTCAAGTCCATTACCTGTAAATACCTCTCTACCTAGGAGGGAGTGTTAATATTATGGTAGCTGCGGGAGGTATTTACCTCCACATGTGAACCTGACGAGAATAGGAGGCTCTGGAAAGCAAGAGAAAACCCTAATGAGTTGGCTAATAACCCTAGAAGCCTTTTTGGCTCAAGAAGATCATTTATATTAGGTTATTAGACTCCAAGAGAAGAAGTCGGCCAAAAATAATAATAATATACTGAACAAACACATATCCAAAAGGAGAAGTAGGCCCCAGCAAATCTGGCAAAACCAATATGAATATAGGGTGCCACTTCTCATTTTGACACATCTCAGAATTGCAGACAGCAAGTGGTGTGCACTACAGTTCCCAGTTGGTGCGCACATGTGGAGGAGAGTTGCAGGTGCAGCTGCAGCAGCAGCTAGTTCTCAGTATTGGCTTGAATATCTCTTGGCTAAGGTTTGGACTATCTGATCAACTTTTTGTGATGTGTTATCCTTGGGGAAAGGTGCACTACCCTTTGTTTGGCTATCTAGCCTAGGGTTTGCTTCTGTAGGAATTCTCAGTCAAGTTTAAGGTGCTCGGAGGGAGGCTTCGGCCTATGGTTGGGTGACGAGGGTATCGTCAATGGTAAAACGAGCACACCATATTCTATATTCTAACACCATGGACCCCATTACGATGGATGAAGATCATATAAAGGAAATAATGGACAGAGAGGGAAAGACATGCAGTGGAAGACCCTACCATATAGGATCAATAGAAAAAATAGGGCAGTAGCCGAGTGAGAGGGCTTGGATAGTGATGAATAAGAGGTAGAGGATCTATGTGCTATGAGGAAGATTGAGGAAATCCTACACACCACATATGAGAGGAAAACCAGAGGTCAAGGGTCTGGCACAGAGGAAGGATATCCATTACAAATTAGAATTAGTGTGGAACCCACAACCCCATGTGTGACTAAGACATCATAGAAGAAAGAACCATTTACACAGTCAATAATTAGTAGTAGAAGAATTATAGTAGGTCAAGGGACCAATGAAAATTCAATTGGAAGTATAAGTTTAGCTAGCAGTATTCAGATATCTACACCACATATAGGTGGTAGTACAACAAATTTCACAATGTCAGGAGCAGATCTGACTATTCAGTTACCATAATTTCATGGAGAAGGCTCAGACGACCCAGAGAAGCATTTATTTATTTGTGAAAATATTTGGGTAGCTAAACATATCACAGATGAGGATACAAAAGTTGCATAGCTTGAAATTACATTAAGAGACCATGTGTTGGACTGGTATATAGGCCTCACAGTAAACAGTCCACAAGGAGCACCTACAACCATCGCAGATGTGAAGAAGGCCTTAATCAATGAATTCCAACAACCAAGTTCAGAGGATTAGTTCATGAATGAGATGATAGAAATCAAACAAAAGATAGGAGAGTTAGTTTGGGAGATTGATCATAAGTTCAACAAGTTGAAAGGTAAGTTGAAGTATCCTATAACTGATATGCATCATAGACATCTATTTGTTAATTCATTATTTCCACATTTTAAGTATCCATTGTGGCAACAAAAGTTCCAGACTTAGGCTGAGGCTTTACAAGCAACCTTACAATTAGAAGAGAATCAATATAAACATACAGATCTAGTTGTGGAAGAGTTGAGAGAAGATACAAAAAATATGACATTTCAGTTGAATCAGAACAAAGGTAAGGAAAAGAGAGAAGTTGTATGGTGTACCTTATGTAGAATAGAAGGACATCATAAGAATGAATTCCCAACATTTTTGTAGTACTTGGGAGCACAAATGCCAAATATATTACCCACAAGAAGAGAATGGTGTGAAATATGTAAGACACATGGACATGATCCCTATCATTGTCCCCTAATGAAAAAGTATCAAACGATGCCTAAGAGTACATTCTGTAATTTTTGCAAGTCTGTAGGACATGAGGACAAGGATTTTCTAACCTTGGAAATGATGAAGTAGAGGACCTTAGATTCTTATAGGGTGCATGATGAATTGATGACGGGACAATCTGTGCAACAGTTTACAATGCCACCACAATATAATAACGCGTAGCAGTTTACAGCTCCACCACAATATAATAACACACAGCAATATAATTAGGTACCATAGTATAATACATCACATGCAGATAATTAAGGGAACAGAGGAGGATTCAGAGGAGGACATGGAAGAGGAGGATTTGGAAGAGGTAGAGGACCAATAACATGTCATAATTGTCATCAACCTAGACACTATGAAAGGGATTATCCATTGACACCTACGACATGTATGTATTGTCGTGTAGCAGATCACAATACAAAAGATTATCCGACACTGTTGACAAAGTTACAGGAAAAGAGGAATCAAAATAATCATAATGTTCAATGGATTTCCATAGAAATTAGAGATGATGGGAATAAGATCAACATAGTTACTAGAGGAGGAACCAAAACGGGAGAAGATGCAGCAAATCAGGATCAGAATCAGTATCAGTGGGTCAGAAATAATACAACACCTGAACAACATTTTGATGCGCGGAAGGAAAAGGAGACATTCAAGCAAGTCAGGCAAGATATTTTGAAGGAGAATATTTCTTCTACTTTAGGTACAAATCTAGGAGATGATATACCAGTATATGATATGCCTCCTCAATTTGATCATACCAGCAGAGATCAGTCTAGAAAAGGTTAGTAATTTAAAAAAAAAAATTGGTATCTTGTGTGAATTTATTGAATGATAAATCATCTCTACAAGTGTTACAAAATTTGTTAGAAAAATGCAATTATGAAGAAGGGATAAAGAAAGTAAATCATGTCCATAGGAAGAGAAGAACAAGTAGGGAGTTCAGATTGAATGAAAATATTGGAGACTTTAATATGGGTGACATGATATTAGACTTGGGATCTGAAGTAAATGTTTTGCCTAAGAAAACATGTGAAGCCATTGTAGAACCTACACTAGGATATTCACCCATTCAGTTGAAACTGGAAAATCAATATAGAGGGGTACAAATTGGTAGATTGAAAGTCATACCATTAGATTTATATGGTGTGCACAGTATGGCAGACTTTGAGATAATTGATATAGTCAACAATACTACACCTTATCCAACATTGTTGGGACTGGATTGGGCATTTGACAATCAGGAAATTATCAACTTGAAGACTAGGAATATGATTTTTGAATCAGGAGAATATAGATTTATAGGCTATAGCACCATTAGATCCTTTAGAAGGTGGATGATATGTGGAACCTGTGAAAGAAAACTTCATTACAGAAGAGATAATCCAGTTGTATAGAAATATCGCGCACGAGGAAGATTACATTAACCCAAAAACAGATTGAATTCTTATCTGGAGAAGCATTAGTTCTTGTGCTTCATATTCTGACACATGAATGGAGAATTGGCATCAAATCCTACATGAGATATATACCAGAAGATGTGCAAAAATGATGCGGGCACTAAGATGGGTTGGCATAGAGGTAAGGGAACCTTCCACTTTTATGGTCAAAATGATTTAGAAGAATTTTTAAGAAAGTTTGAGTTAGATGTTTTGAAAAATCATATCTTACTAGCTTTAGATATTTCCTTGAAATCAACACTTACCTATTGGTGGGGTACTCATAAGGAGAAGGTCAATGACTGGTATCAATGTAAAAGATTACTAAGTATTAGATTTGGTGTAGAACAGGAGAATAATTATGTGGAGAAATATGATGGAATAGGACAATCCAGAGAACATGTAGATAGATGCATAACCTGATAGAGACTAGTACCACCAAAGGAACAGACACATCACTTCATTCATACATTGGAAGGCATACCTAGGAATTGGTATACAGAATTGGAAATGCACAGTGGAACTGTAAGTTGGGAAGGTTTGCAGCAGAACTTTGTGGTCACCTTTAAATTTGAACATGAGCATACAAAAATAGATATCACATTGAAGTTGATAAAGGAAAAGATATTTGAAGAACCTGAAGTTGAAATTCTAACAGCCTTTCAGAATCAAAATCGACAAATTGTCATACAATTGTTACATTGTTACCACGTCACAGAAGATGATCCGGCAGAAGAAAAATCACACGATATTCAGATAACAGAAGTTGAAGCTGGGGAAAGAGAAGTAGAATGACCACAGTTACAGTCAAAATATTTTGTTGCACCACTGAGGATAAAGAAATTCAACATTGAAATAGAAGAGAAGCCAAAGATTACAAGTGTTGGTGACTATTGGGATAACCAGACAATGGAAAGAATAACATAAATATTGTGCGAGTATAGTGACCTATTTCCAGACACATTTTTAGAGATGAAAGGGGTAGCAGGAGAACTTGGAGAAATGAATATTCCCTTAAGACCAAATGCTAGACCAATAAGATAGGGACCCTATAGATTGAATCCAGTATATAAACAGAAAGTGAAGGAAGAAATTGATAAAATGTTAGAGGCTGGTATAATAGAACATGTTGAAGAATCTGAGTGGATTATCCCTATGGTTTTTCAGGGGAAGAAGCAAGGGGGAATAAGGATTTTTGTAGACTTGAGGAAGTTGAATGATGTATGTTTTCATGATCCCTTCCCTATTATGTTTATAGATGAGGTATTGGAGAATAAAGGAGGTCAACAAGCATACTCATTTACTGATGGATTTTTAGGGTATCATCATATCAAAATAACACCATAATATCATCACAAGACTACATTTTCCACGGAATGGGGGTCATATTAGTACATAGTGATGCCCTTTGGATTGAAGAATTCCCATGCTATTTTTTCAAGAGTAGTGGTAGTTGCATTTAAATATTTTATACATAAAATTTTGTAGGTTTACATGGATGATTGATGTTAAGATCATGTTGAAGTGTTAAGATTGATGTTAGACAGGTGTATATAGTCTCATATTTCCTTGAACATTAAGAAATGAATATTCAATGCACCTTTTGGGATTTTACTAGGGCATGTGGTGTGTAAATAGGGCATGTTGGTTGACCCTACCAAGATTGTTGCCATTGTTAACTTACCACCACCTAAGTCAGTGTGCCAATTAAGAGCTACACTTGGTCATATAGGATATTATAAGAAGTTCATAAGGAGATATGCATAGATTACGACGCCCATGGATAAATTGTTAAAGAAGGATATCAAGTTTCAATGGAATGATGAGTGCCAACAGAGTTTGGACATCTTGAAGGAGAAAACGGTGACTGCGCCAATTGTGGTGTTTCCATATCTGTCAAAATAATTTCATCTTCATGTGGATGCCTCTTCAATAGCACTTGGAGTAGTACTAACACATCCAGGAGAATGTGACATAGATCACCCAATAACATTTACAAGTAGGAAGCTATCAGATTCAGAACAGAATTACAATACAACAGAGAGAGAAGGTTTGGCTATGGTATATGCATTGCATAAGTTCAGACATTATTTGTTAGGCCAACATTTAAGATGTTTAAATATCACTCTGCTCTTAGATATTTGGTCAACAATCCAGTGTTGTGGGGAAGAATATGTAGATGGTTTTTGTTATTTAAAGAGTTTGATTTTGAAGTAGTTGTGAAACTTGGAAGATTGAATGTAGGGCCAGATCATATGTCCAGGATAACTAATGGATAGGAACCAAGAATATTGGAGGACAACTTTCCTCATGTACAACTCTTTTCAGTACAAATTGTTGATGAATATTGTGTTGATATTATTGAATTTTTTAGTACAGGATTTTCCCCAAAGGAGTTTAATACTGCATGGAAGAAGAATTTGGTAGTTAGAGATGCATACTACAAACTGATTGCAGGACACTTGTATAAACTATGAGCAGAAAATATTCTAAGGAGATGTGTTATGGAACATGAATGTCCTATCATCTTAGAAAAATCGCATGAAGGAATAGATGGAGGACACTACACACGAAAGGCTACTGCGCAGAAGATATTAAGTGCATGATTATGGTGGTCAACAGTTTCTAAAGATTCAGAGTATTTTCAAAATTGTGATGTCTTTCAGAGGGTTGGAAAGCCATCCACGAGGGATGAGATTCCATTAAGACCTCAGGTAAATTTGAAATCATTTGAAAAATGAGCAGTAGACTTTGTAGGACCAATCAATCCACCGACAAGAAGATCAGGAGCAAGGTATATCATTGTTGTGAAATAATATTTAACCAGATGGGTTGAGGCAACAATAATAAAATATTGCAACGCACTTTTTGTTTAAGAAAGTGATTACAATATTTAGATGTCCTAGAATTATGATGAGTCATTAGGGGACTCATTTTATCAATAGTAGCATCCAAGCAATGACAAGATAATTTGAGCTACATCATCAGAAGAGCACTCCATACCATCCTCAGGCTAATGGAATAGTGGAAGCATTTAATAAGATATTGGAGAATTCCTTAACAGATATTTTCAATGTTAATGGGGATGATTGGGATTTGAAGATACTAGAAGTATTATGGGCTTATATAACTACATGCAAGAAATTTACAAGGAAGACAACTTTCAGATTGGTGTATGGACATGAACTAGTAGCTCCTTTGGAATAATTGATACCTAGCTTGTGCATTGCAGCCATTAAAAACATGACAGAAAGAGGTGCAACTCAAGAAAGATTGGCCCAAATTATGGAACTTGAAGAAGACAAGATTATAGCTGGTTTCCATCAAGAAGTACAGAAAACAAAGGCAAAATTTTGGAATGACAGACACATCAAGAAGAAAAAAATTAAGGAAGGATATATGGTTCTCCTCTATGACAGTAAATATTTGTAGCACCCAGGGAAGTTCAAGATGCATTGGCTAGGGCCATATAAGATAAATTATGTCACAGATGGAGGTGTTGTGCAGTTGTATGATCTAGTAGGAAAAGAGATTCAAGGACTAGTGAATGGTAGTCAACTGAAACTGTATAGGGAATGTTGACCCACTAACCCTCAGTAGATGTCGCACAGAGGATTAGAGTTGTAAATGGTGTATATAGTAGGAGTTAAAAGAAGAAAAAGAGAAGAAAAAAATGGAAAAACAAGAAAAATATAAAAATAAGTAGTTGATGGATAAGTGGTAGACAAACAATTACAGGATACAACGCATAACAGAATCCAGTAAGTGGTATGACAGAACTGAAATACAATGCATGGCAGAAAAATGTGACAAGACAGACAAAGCAGCACCCCGAGACAGAGAACAGCCGGAAAGAGGAAAATCGGTGATCGAAAAAGTAGGGCGTGATAGAGCATTTATGACAGGAGGTATAAAAGAAGGAAACTTACATAACAAGACTCATTATGAAATTGAATAGACAATATCTAAGGAGAGAAAACATAAGTACAAAATGGTATCCCCAGAGTATTCAATGATGATTCAGAGAAATATTTTCAGGATTTTGCAGAATGGTGCCACCGAAGGTTGGATCTCCCAGTCAAGTTGCAAGAAAAACCCGTAGCGCCACAAGATCTTCATAGGGGAAAACCACATAAGTAGAAAACCCTATCTAGCCAGAGGGATTCATCGATGTGGATGTGATACCATCACCTTTCATTGAACCAGTTAGTCCAACAGTTGTCGAAGAGCAGGAACCAGTGACAGAGAAAATGGATAGTGATCCAAGGTTCGAATAACAAAACCTTACATAGCAACTTGGTTTGGGAGAATTGTAGCAGATGAACAGGGAAGACGACGAAATAAAAGAATTATATGAGCCTAGGGCATAGGCCGAAGCAGCACAACAACCTATCATAGATATAAATCCACAATCAAAAGAACAAGTATAGGCCAAGGATGTCACAGGCCAACAAAATTTTGATGCAGAAGAAGAAGAGGATGTGCACCAAGAAGCAGGACCATCAACCATGATAGATAAGAAAAAGGGAAAATATCCAATACATAGATCACCACGCAAATAGACAGAAATTACACTGACACTACCGTGCATACCTGAAGGAGTAACGATCCTTCTGGGCATTTTAGGATATGTGGAGAAATTGAAATGTGCATACCATGACATTGCAAACAGGGACAAGTTCCCTGAGTTTGTGCTGCAGGTTTATATGGAGAGAAAAGGCACAGGTCCGACAAGAGACCCAATCTTAGAACCAAAGCAATGGATTGCAGGGTTGTACAATACAGGGATAATTAACCTATTATAAATTCCACATTTTGGGTGGGGTAAAGCTGTTAATAACTACGTCAAACAACTACTATATTTGGTGCATGGAGGTATTATGTGGATGGATAGACCAATGTCAATAGATGTAGATATGATTGCATAAATTATAGGTTTTCCCACAGATGGAGAGAAACCAGAACAATATTTAGATGAAAAAACTAAGGAGAAATCTCTGGAAGAAGAGATGAAGAAGAAGTATAGTACTGATAGGGGGTAAAGAGGGTTGATAATAAACAAGATCAATGAGCCTGTGACAAGATTGGTGACTAAGTTTATGACATGTAAATTTTGAGGAAGTGTCGCAAGGAAGAACACCAACATGAGTCATAGTAGCAGTCGTGCAGTCTGTGAAAAGAAGCCTACTTAGTTGGGCCCCATACTTATTGAATTTATTTTTAGACGACTGCAAATATGCACAAGATTTGGGAACAGAGTTCCACTATTCATGGTTGATCATACTCATATCATTGTTGGGGTGGGGACACCCTAAATACAATGGATTTTTTGAAAGAATAGGAAAATGTCAAGCAACCTAGTATACAACTTTGTGGAACAAATCATACACAAAGACAAGGAAGGTTGATTCTGGTATCTTTGCTATGTATTTTGATGAGATGAAGGATAAGGTTGTTGATACATGGAGGAAACCACCAGAAGTGGTGGAAGAACACAAACACATAGCTAAATTTCAAGTGTCCAGACATAATATGTGGATCCAAACCAAGAGGGATCCCAATAAGAATTGGTTACAGATGAGATACTCTGTGACAAGAAAGGAAGTCCAATGGGTCATGAAATATTAGCCTGATGAATGGAAGGTACCAGTAGCTCCCAAGAAGGCACAAAAAGGTAATTAGTGAGTAGAAGATGGCCCATCACAGAAATCAAATAGTCCAGTAGCAAATATGAGGAAGGCTACAAAACATGTAACGGATACTGGAGGGAGCACAACAACTAGAAAACCAAGACAAAGGAATATTATGAAAGCCTTAGCATATGATATGGACATCGCAGAAGTAACCAATGGAGGAGTACAGAAGGATTAGAATGTTCCTACGTGGGAGGAACTAGGAGGAGGAGAGGTAACAAACATGGAAGTATCAACGACTACAGTGCAGACATACACTCTATCGATGAAGAGGACAGTCTTATAGGAAGCAGGATAGAGAAATAATATGAAGGTGCACAAGGGCATCTCTGATTTGACCTTGACAGAAGATGATGTGTACTTCATCATTGATAAAGTGAAAGACCGCGCAGTAGAGGCGTAGTACAATGCCAAAAATAAATGAGAGGAGATCATCCAGAAGTTGACAAAAATTAAGGACACATTGGAACAACTCCAATTGAATACAGTGCAGTAGAAGGAACATGCACAACCCCAACAAATTGTTCAGGAAAAGACAGTGTATGTGCAAGAGATTGTCTAGATTATAGCTTTAGGTAGTGAAAATTTTTGTATCAACCAGGACATGTTGCATATGGATGAGGAGACAACATAGAAATGACTGAAGGACATAGACCACTTGGACCTGACATTTCCAAAGGTCCCAACCAAAGTGTTGTATAAACTTCAAGTCAATGTCGCACAGGAGATTCAATCAAGAACACACGCAGATGCGATGAATATACAATTGGATAAGACATTAAGTGATACATTGAATATTGAAATAAACTAGGTGCAAGTTGATAGGGAGGAAGAAAAACAATGAATTGGTCAGTTAGAGAAACGTGTAGAAGAAGTATTCAAGACAATTCTAGACAACGCGCAGGAAAGAGAGAATTTAAAAACATAAGAGAAGGTGGAGAAGATTGCGTAGGCCATGGAAAATTACAGAAGCCACATCACATAGTTGATGGAACTCTTACAACCAAGTATGCCACCAGAGGTTAGATCGAAAAGAGTGTAGGAGGCGACAGACCATATGGAGAACATTGCGCAGAGCATCAAGGAAGTTACATAGTTATACAATAGAAGCGCACAATTATGGAAAAGTCTATAGGAGGACGAAAAGATGCAAGAGTTAGAACAAAAGGAAGAAGGATTGAACATTTATGTGTAGGGCTTGAAACAAAAGAACAAGGAAATGACAATACATGATAGGTTGAGAAGTGCACAGGAGTTTAAGAACTTGCAGGAAGAATTGAAGGATGTACAAGCATAGAAGCAATCAAGGTAGTCCCATTTGGAGCCACTATAGGAAGAGGAAGAGCAGGTGCTGACATAGATTGATGCAGCCAAGGGTTATATGGAGAAGTTTAGAGTGGAAAGTGAAGAAATGTTGAAGAAACATATCACAACATAGACTGTGGAGTCTGTTGTAGAGAAGAGCGCACATGTCAAAACCAAAATTGAATATATTTTAGGCAAGTTCCACAAACTGGAGAAGTTAGTGCATGATGCAAACACTTCCTGAGTGGCTTGAGACGAGCCATAGGTGAGTGTTGGGGGGATTTTGGCACAAGCCATTTTGGGGGAAATGCGCAGTAATTTTGGAAGACAGTTTCAAATGGGACCAGAAAAGTAGCACACCGGGAAGAAAGGAAAGCATCACACTAGGAAATAAGGAAAAGCAGCGCAAGCAAGAGGAAATTCAAAGGTAGAAAGAAGGACAATGGAACGAGGAAATAGTTGGATTGAGGACCATCCGCATGTAGGAGTTTGAGATGTGGAAAAACCTAATCCACTTAGGGTTAGGGTTTTGGTCATGATGTAAAGGGTTTTAACCTACTTTTTTAGTATAAATATGTATGGTAGGATTTGAGGAGGTCAGTCAGATAATCCCTAGTAGAGTATTCATGAGTAGCTTTGAGTCTGTTTTGAAGCAAATCATTGTTCAGTAAGTGAATGAGTGTATGCTTAGATGAGTTATGAGTCATTTTTGGAGACAGATGCATTGTAAATTAGGGTCTAGTTGCAAGTTGTAGATCTTGGTGTGACTTGGTTTGCCTCACTTTACATATTGTAATGTGCATAGCGCAGAACCTTGATGGAGATTAATAAAGAAGAAGAGAATTCCATATCTTTGTAGACATATCCCAGGGGGGGTGAACCACAGTAAAACATTGTTTCATTATTTGGAATGCTTATTTTAGGTTTTCAATGATTTATGATGGATGAATGAATGAATGAATGAATGAATATGTTAGATTTAAATTATAGCGTGCACTAGAATAGCTCTGAAATTTACTACATAATGAATGTTAATGGTTAAAGGAATGATATATATGTATGATGATGAGTTAGAATGGTAAACCTTACATATAATGAAATCATAAACTATGTCTAACATCCCCATAGTAGCATCCCTTCCACGAATGCAAACATATGGGTCCTGCAGTCACCCATAAATCCATCTCAGGTGAGACTGAATTGTGCACTCTATGCGCAGCGTTGCCTTCTGGTCTCCAGAAGGGACGATGATGTACAAGGTTTTTTTGGAAACCTAAAGTAGAACTTGGGTCAAGCCAAAAACATATCCAACAAGGCTCATATATGGAAGGATTAGAACACTTCCTGGTGTTCTACACATCCCAGGATTGGCCAAAAGTTTGATTTTTGTAAGCAAAATGGACGATGCAGGGGTAAAATTAGTATTTGAAAAAGAAACTTGCAGGATGGTTCGAGGAGAAATGGTATTGTTGAAAGGAGTTCACATTGGAACTCTGTATAAGCTGTAAGGAAACATTATTAGTGATGGGTGTAATAGTTCCATTATTCTTGATATTGGAGTTGAAGAAGAAAAAACTCCTACAATCTCTGGAAAAAAGGTTATGTTGTGGCATCAAAGACTGGGTCATATCAAAGAGAAGGGTATTTGACTACTACATGGTAAAGGTATGGTTGAAGGTATGTCTAACCTCTCTTTGAATTTTGATTTATGTGAACATTGTGTATATGGGAAGAAGAATCGGGTAAGATTCTCCTCTGGTGCAATGAGGGCTGAAGGAATTTTATAGCTAGTGAATAGTGATGTGTTTGGACCTGTGTTGGTTCCATCATTGGGAAAATATGTGTACTATGTCTCATTTATAAATGACTTCTCGAGGAATACTTGGATATATTTCCTTAGGAAGAAATCTAAAGTCTTTTATAGGTTTAAAGAGTTTAAGGCTCTTGTTGAGAATCAAACAGAGAAAATAATTAAGGTGTTGAGGATAGATAAACGTGGAGAGTTCTGCGGGAATGAATTTGAATAATTCTGTAAGAAACATTGTATAGAAAGGAAGAAGACTACTCCTTATACACCTCAACAGAATGGATTTTCATAAAGGATGAACACGACTCTGATGGAAAAATAAAGGTGCATGCTCAATGGTGTCGGGTTAGGAAAAGAATTATGGGCAGAGGCAGTGGGTACTGCATGTTACCTGGTTAATCGATCACCCTCATCAACACTGGATGACATGACTCCTCATGAGGTATGGACTGGTAAGAAACCCTCTCTCACACATCTCAAATTTTTTGGATGTGAGGCCTATGTTCATGTTCCAAAGGAAAACAAGAGTAAGCTAGATAAGAAGGTCGGAAAATGTATCTTTATTGGGTATAAAGATGGTCTCAAAGGTTATAAGCTTTGGAACCCAGAAACTAGGATGGTTGTGTATAGTCAAGATGTGGTATTTAGAGAAATGAAAGATGTTGTAAAACATGAATTCCTACCAAGTAAGCAAGAAATAAAGAAAACAGAGTTTGATTCAAAGGATGGTGAATTAGACTCTACAGAAGAATAGGAATTAGAAGAAGAAGATCCTCATACTATTGTATTGAGGAGATCGGTTCGAGAAAAAGGCTACCGGAAATGTATACTCCACTTGATTTCCATTAAAAAAATTCCTTGTCTATTACTGATGATGATCCTAGAACTGATAGGGATACAATGGATTCATTGGATGGAAAACTCTGGAAAAAGGTCATGGTCGAAGAAGTGGTAGCCTTGGATAAGAATGAGGCTTGGGATCTAGTGGAGTTTTCGACTGGAAGAAATCCCATTGGAAACAAATGGGTATTTAAAAAGAAGCTGAATGCATATGGCATAGTGGATAAATACAAAGCTCGGTTAGTAGAAAAGGGTTATTCCCAGGTTGAGGGAATTGATTTTGGTGATATTTTTTCTCCTATTGCCAAGTTAACCTCTATTATATTTATATTAGTTGTTACTGCTGCATTTGATTTTTAAATAGAACAGATGGATGTGAACAACATTCCTACATGGGTATCTCTAAGAAGAAATATACATGAAGCAGCGAGAAGGATTTTTTGTGAAGGGAAAGAAGGAGTTGGTATGCAAGCTGAAAAAGTCTTTATATGGTTTAAAACAATCACCAAGGATGTGGTATCAAAAAATTGATATTTATATGTTGGGACTTGACTTCACAAGAAGAAAAGAGGATCACTATGTATTTTAAATTAATTGGTGATCATTTAATTTATTTGGTCTTGTATGTGGATGACATGTCGTTGATAGGAAACAACAAGGAGATTATCCAGGATGTGAAAACTCAGTTGTCCTCTAAATTTGACATGAAGGATCTTGGTGTTGCAAATTTCATTTTGGGCATGGAAATTAAAAGACATCAGAAAAACAAGAATCTATGGGTAAATCAGAGAAAATATGTCGAGACCATATTGCAGAGGTTTAATATGCAGGAATGTAAACCAATCAGGGTCCCTATTCCTATAGGTGCAAAGTTATCTACAGATCAATGTCCCAAGACATAGGAAGAGGAGGAGGACATGGATCGTATTCCATATGCGAGTGTGGTTGGAAGTTTGATGTATGAAATGGTTTGTACTAGATCGTACAATGCACATGCAATGGGAGTTTTGAGATGGTGTATTTCAAAACTAGGGAAGGAGCATTGGATAACAATAAAGAGAGTTTTCAGGTCTTTGTGTGGCACTAGTAGTTATGGATTGTGCTACCAAGGAAGACTACGTTTGGATGTAGTATTGGAAATACATGACTTTGTGGATGCAAACTGGGCTGGAGATCTAGATCATCGAATATCTACAAGCGAGTATGTGTTTAACCTTTTTGGAGGAGAAATCAGTTGGATGAGCAAAAGACAGTTTGTAGTGGCACTTTCAACTACAAAAGCTAAATACATGGCAACCACTCATGAAAGAAAGGAAGCATTATGGCTACAAATATTGTGTTTAGGTATTACGTTAGTACAACAAGATGTAAGGATAGATTGTGACATTCAGAGTGCAATTTTTCTGGCGAAGAACCCTGCTTATCATTCAAAGACAAAGCATATTGATGTTCAATATCACTTTGTGAGAGACATGGTTGAAGAAAAGAAGGTGTTTTTGATGAAGGTGGACACTTTGAAGAATGTTGCAGATTCATTAATAAAATCTGTGAGCATAATTTCTCTTGGTGTTGAGAATCTATGGGCATTGTTTTCTTGGATTGTTGGTTATGTAACCTTTTAACGCCTTGTATGCAAAGAAACCAACAAGTGGGGGAATGTTGGGTATGTGTTATATTCCTTGCATGGATAGAACAAGTGTCTATGTTGCATCAGGCGCATAGGGGGGTGAAGAGTCCCATTTCTTGAGGGGTCGCAAGGGGGTGGGAGCCCCCCTTGCGCAGGGGTTCGGGGGTAGCGCCCCCCAAAAAACATTGGCAGTTTTTTGCGTCCGTTTTTTGGCATTTTTTCAGCACATGGTTTTCGCCGATGGTTTTATATTTTCATTTAAGGAATTAGGGTTGTTGACTAATCTAGGTTATTGGATTAGGGTTTTGGATGCTATGGGATCCTATATGTATATTGCATTGTAAACAATGTATTGTGTGGAATGAATATAAAAGATGTTGGTTTTCCTGGTTTGGGTTTCTAGGGGAAAAATCTCTGTGTAATTTGTGTATTTTCCATTGTATCTTTTTTGTTGTTTTATTGAAAATATGATTGTAGTAAATAATTGCATAAGGTTAAAATATACATTCAGATCTTGACTTTGGGAATTTTTCTATTGGGTTTGGTGTTGGATGGGTAACATTTCTTGACCAATCATTGCCCTTGACTTACTTTCTGAGATTTCACTGAGAAAACACTTTCATTGTTGTTGCACAAGATTTATTGCTTGTTGTTGGGTTTTATTCTCATTTTGTTTTAGCCAGTTTTCATCCTTTTGATGACTAACATTCTAGCTTCATATTTCTTTTATTTTAGTTTTATTTTCCACGAATTGACTTTTGATTTAAGCGCTTTCTTTCTTCTTATAATATTGATTCCATATTTTGATTTGAATGCTGGTATGTTCCCTGAACTAAATGGACTTCTTAGTCTACCTTGAGGATTGCTCTTTAAAATTTCGACAAGCGGCAGGTCCAATTCTGGTCACATACTGGAGAAATTGTTTTTACAAGTCATAATATGCATGGACTACTCTATCTGAATTGCATTCATGAAGTTCTTAGTTGTGGGTATGAATTGATAGTTGTGGTGGAACACATGTGCCTATTGAGTGTACTATGATAATCCATAAGTATAGGAAAATATATATCCACTCTTTTCTTTGAGCTTCATCCACTTCGCATTAATAAAATGGTAAATACTATGATGGTTTTGGGGAGACCTGTTGGTTAAACAGAAATGCATAAAATCTATGCAACAAATCAAAGCAGCACTCGTATCACCCTGCTTCCTTCACACCATATGTGCACATGCATATCTATATACAAATATAGAAGGGTGAGCGTATTCTGAAATTAAAAAAAAAAAGGAAGTTGAAAGCACCGTTAATAGTGTGGGGAGTATAAGTAAACATGTCGGAGCTTTGGACGCCTACTGGCAGCATGCCATGTTTGTATGGTACCAAAACAATTTCGTTGGGGCTATGGATGCTCGCTAGCAACAAAGAAATGTCAATAAAAGAGAGATGAGGAACACACTCATGTAGATGAGGAACACACTCATAGAAAACCCATGGTCAAACCAAAACCAATATGAAGTGTGCAGCCAGTAAAATATTTTTTCTCATTATTTGGATCTTTGAAAAGGGTGTGTTAGATTACAAGTACTAGAAATATTGGATTACATATTTTAGAATTTTGGTGTCATTGTGGTACCCTTGACTATTGGAAAATTGTCTGC
>ML783988.1:514062-524253 GCA_009831015.1 Picea engelmannii
CCCTCTCCCCATCCTCGCCTCTCTCCGTCTCTTCCCCTCTGTAACACACCCACTACAGAAATCAAATTTTTTTGGCCTTTTTCATCTTTTCTCCAATGAACAAAATTCCCCTCAAATCCCTACGGGGCCTGATACAGACCCTATTGTCCCTTAACCGCACTCATATGATCGGCGGCTATGACCACGGGCCTTATCAGGGAGGTGCTCGTCGGCTTTCGAGATTTGGGAAATCACGGTGCATGTATTCCCCTTTTCTCTCTTGTCTTTCGGGAAATGGATCTAACCGCTTAAAGCAATTAACAGCGACCCAGGTTAAGTTCGGGCACTCTACCCTTTGGGATTTCGCATACCAGAATTTTGGGGGATGCGATGACAGGAGGTCTCACATCTGGGTTTCCCAGGAACTGAAACTCCAAAAACACCAACTCTAAACATGCTTCACTGTTTTGGGGTTTCCTCCATCGAGATTTCAGGATATGCACAGATAGGAGGTCTCACACCAGAGTTTCCCGAGAGTCGAAACTCTGAAACCGGTATTCATTTCTAAGCTCATTATATATATATATATATATATATATATATATATGCTAAGCTCATTTCAAGATTTCACAAGTCAGGATTTCACAATGTGCAATGACAAGAGGATCTTACCCTTAGGTATCCTGGGTGTCGAAACACCGAAACACCATATCTCATCCGCGCTACTATTATTTCAGGGTTTCGTCCATCAGGATTTCACAATATGCGAGAATCATGAGGTCTCACACCTAGGTTTTTCGGGAGCCGAAACTCCGAAAACACCGAACTCTTGAAATACACTATACTATTTCGGGACTTGGCAGGTCAGGATTTCGGGACTTGCGAGTACGAGAAAACTGAACCTTGGGTTTCCCGGTTACTGAAACACCAAAACACCAAAGCTTACCCATGCTAGACCTTTTAGAGGTTTCATACTTCGGGATTTCACATTATAAAACGTTAAGGGGTCCATGCTCTTCGGCACTCCAGAAGCCAAAGCTCCAAAGTATCAGATTTATATGCACTGGGCCATCTCGGGGTTTTGCACCTAGTAGATACACAGAACAAAATTGTCCCTTGGGGGTCTCGGGTACTGAAATGCCAAAACGTAGATCCAAGTCACACTATGCCATATCGGGACTTGCAAGTACAAGGGAATACGCCCTTGAGTATTCCAATTTCTGAAATGTCGGAATATTGTAACATATCCGCGTATTGTCCTTTCAAGATTTCGCAAGTTGGGGTTTCGAGACTTGTGAGTGCAAGGGAATGCGCCCTTGGGTATTTCAAGTACCGAAATTCCGAAATGTTGAAGTCTACGAGGACCATTCTCCCTCATGCAAGATTTTTAAGACTTAAACTATAACATCCTCCTTCGGGTCCTTAGGCAATTTTCACCAGGTTTGAAGACCAGATTGGAAGGTATTCTAGAAAGTAAGGGAGTGGTCTCGAAAGGGTGCCTTTGTGGGGAAATCTATCCAAGGCATCAGGTAAGACAAATACGAGAACAAATCTCTCGAGAACAGACTTGAAATCTGTATTAGTTCCATATACATATATATAAACATAAGCCATATGTGGTCTATCCAAAAAAAGCATGCAACCATCATTTCTGATCAAAAAACCATGCAGACAGTCTTATATTGAAACCATTCATAATTGCACAGACTATGAGAATACATGTCAGCATATAGATTTCAAAATACAAGATATAAAACACTTATCAGAAAAACACCAGGGTTGATGCAACTACTAAGAGGGGTGCTCGTTTCCACCCAACTGTAGGCTCAGCAACTCCAAAGGGATTTACCACTAGCCACCCCTGAGCTGAGACCACGATGCTTGAGACTCTCTGTCTCTATTCTTCAGTGATCGATAACAAAGGTTACTCTCCTTCTTCTCTGCTATCACTTACTCTGTATTTTCTAGAGTTATTCTGATCTTCTCTTTCTCGATATCCCTCGTGTCCCTCCCTTCCACACCTCTTTCCCGCCTTTCCTTTTCCAACGAGGTTGTGTGTGGCACAAAATTCCCCGTAGTGGTCAGGTCTGAGGCCTCCACGGATGGGTAGTTCACCCCCCATTCCTCATTAACTCATGAGGAGCCTCTTCACCTACCAACCTGGCGAGTAATTCATTTCAGGGCCAGCGAGCCACTCTTGGTTCTCTGAGTTAGTGAAGACCAAATACGGTATTGGTTTCGGTGGAAGTTAACGCCACCATTCTAGGTGCCTTACACCACCTTTATTTAGCCATCGTGGTCTCTTTTTTAGCACATCCCCCTCTCAGAAGTCCTGTAACATATATTCATAACATTATTTACATTCGTCGACCTTTTACTAAGGTCCATTCAAATCACACATTCACATCTTTGAGTTTTCCATAGTTCTTGGCCAGTATAGTTATTTTTACAGACTGGGGGAAAAAAGGTGTTACAATTCCCTCCCCCTTAAAGGAACATCATCCTCGATGTTCTATCTATCAATATGACATGTATGTACAGAGGTAAACAAAATCGGATATGCCTGTTTCATGGCATCCTCCATTTCCCATGTAGCCTCACCTGGGCCAAAATGTCTCCACTGCACCTTGACCTGTGCAATGGTTCGGTTCCGGAGTGGGATTTCCTTTCTGTTCAGTATGCATTGAGGTTCTGGTAGGAATTCTCCCTCCAGTTCCACCTGGATCACAGACTAGTCAATTATATGATTATAATCATGTACATATTTCTTCAATAATGAAACATTGAAAACATTATGTGTTTTTACTGTGGGAGGAAGTGTTAGCCTATAAGCTACAGGTCCCACTCTATCTAGAACCTCAAAGGGTCCACAATACCGAGGTGCCAACTTGGCACAAACTCCCATTTTCAGAGAACTCTTCCTGGGCCTAACTCTGAGATATACATGGTCTCCCGTTTTGACTCTCTTAGAGTTCTCTTTTGGTCGGCGTAACTTTTCTATTGGTTCTAAGCGACCTTCAGGTTTTGTTTTATTTGAGTCACTTGTTGTTCCATTTCTATTAACATGTCGGGTCCAAAATAAATTATGTTTACGAGATTACTCCAACTGACATGAGTGTTGCACAGCCTACCATAGAGGACTTCGAAGGGACTCATCTTTAAGGATTCTTGGTAGTCGTTGTTATAGGTGAATTCCACCAATGGTAGGTAGTCTTCCCACTTCTTGGGTTGATGCATTACTTGCATCCTTAGCATGTCTTCTAGTATTTGGTTCACTCTTTCTGTATGTTCGTCGGTTTGGGGGTGATAGGCGGTGCTAAACAACAATTTGGTCTCTAAACCCGCCATCAGTGATTTCCAAAAGTTGGAAGTGAAATTCGTGTCTCTGTCAGACACAATCTCTTTCGGCATACCATGCACTCTGAATTTCTCTTTTATGAATACCTGAGTGATGTTTATTGCCTTGCAAGTCTACTTGACGGGGATAAAGTGAGTGGACTTGCTCAATTTATCCACCACTACCATGATGGCGTCATTCTATTTGGTCGAGGTTGGTAAGCCGATGATGAAATCCATGGAGATGCTTTCCCATTTCCATTCCGGGATTGGTAGAGGTTGTAATAATCCTACTGGGTGTCGATGTTCTTCTTTAACCTGTTGGCACTCTATGCATTTGGCCAAGTACTCGGCTATGTATTTCTTCAACCCAGGCCAGTAGAATTGTTTCCTGGTGGCCATGATCATCTTCTGGTATCCTGGATGACCAGTATAAGGTCTTTTATGTAGTTCATCTAGTATGAACCTCTTCAAGTCGTCACAATCTGGAATGTACAATCTGCTTCGGTAAGTGAGCAGACCTTCTTCCATCATCTGGTAGTCTCCATACTTTATCCCTGTGGGTTCTTGCTATAGGTACGAGGTCACGGTCTGGATGAATGGATCTATTCCTTATGCATTTCTAACTCTTTCTTTGACATCCGTCTCGCAGGTACTCACCATGGCCAAGTGAATTGTTTTCATGCTTCTGCTAAGGGCATCAGCCACCCTATTTTATTTTCCTTTAATATGTTTGATTTCAAAATCAAACTCACCAAGGAGAGCCATACACCTAGCTTGTCTGGCATTGAGCTTCGGTTGGTCAAACAAATATCGCAGTCCATAGTGATCTGTCATAGGTACAAATTTTCTCCCCAGGAGGTAATGCCTCCACATTTTCAAGGCGTGCACCATGGCAGCCAGCTCTAGATCATGGGTCACATAGTTGACTTCATGCTCATTCAATTTTCGAGATTCATAGCATACCACACCTCCTCCTTGCATAAGGGATCCTTCAAGCCCTTCCTTACAGGCATCTGTGCACACGAGGAAGTCAGCTTCAGGATCGACGATCTTCAACACAGGTGCATGGGTCAATAGATGTTTCAGGGTTTGAAATCTTTCTTCACATTTCTGTGTCCACATGAATTTTGTCCCCTTCTTCTAGAGGGCAGTGATTGGAACACCAATCTTAGAGAATCCTTTTATAAATCTCCTATAGTATCCTGCTAATCCCATAAAGGATCTAATATCCGAAACATCCTTTGGGGTAGGCCATTCCATGATAGACCTGATTTTGTCAGGGTCTAACGCTACCCCTTCTTCGGATAAAACATGGCCCAAGTAATGTATTTGCTTCTAGAAGAATTCACATTTGTTGAATTTGGCATAGAGATGATGTTCTCTTAGAACTTGTAGCACAAGCCTAAGATGCTCTTCATGCTCTTCTCTATTCTTGGAGTAAATTAATATATCGTCAATAAAAACCAACACAAATTTGTCTAGGAACTTGTTGAGTACATTGTTCATCAAGCACATGAAGGTGGAAGGGGCATTGGTTAACCCAAATGGCACTACCATGAACTCATAGTGACCATACCTCGTCCAGAAGGCAGTTTTATGGATGTCTTCACCCTTAATTTGGACTTGATGGTATCCCGACCTCAAGTCAATCTTTGAGAAAATAGACGCACCCCCCAATTGATCGAACAAGTCATCGATCCTGGGCAAGGGGTACTTGTTCTTTATGGTTACCTTATTGAGTTGTCTATAATCTATACACAGTCTAAGGGTACCATCCTTCTTCTTCACAAACAGGACTAGTGCTCCCCATGGAGACACGTTGAGTCGGATTTATCCCTTATCCATCATTTCTCTTAATTGTAATTTGAGTTCAACTAACTCGGGTGTGCTCATCCGGTAGGGTGTCCTAGACACTGGCACCGCTCCCGGTGCAAGTTCTATCGAGAAATCTATGTCTCTTCTCAGAGGTAGACTTGGTACCTCTTCCAGAAACACATCTTTGTATTCTCTCAGGGTAGGGTGGTCTTCAAGGCTTGGTTTGTCATCTTCAATAGTTTTCAACACCTGTATTGCATATAGGGGACATCCTTTTCAACAATACTTTCTCATTTGCAGAACTTATATTTGTCTCACCGATACAGGTTTTCGAATCCCTTGAAGGGTTATCCTTTTCCCTTATTTACTTACACATTCTAAGGTTTTATGGTAACAGTCCAATCTGGCTTTATGGGTGGCTAGCCAGTCCATACCAATCAATAGATCATATGATCCCAGGGGTAATATGTTAAGGGTTGCTTGGGTGGGGAATTTATCCAACATTAATTGGCAGGTTGGTATGACCTCTGCTACCCTTCTTTTGGTGCCAGTGGATAACTGTACCAACCATGGCTTGGTATGTTTTTGTGGCTATAGTTTACACTTATCAACAACCTTAGGGGCTATATAACTTAAATTTGAACCAGGGTCAATCAAAATAGACACTAGATGGTTGGAAAACATACCTTCTATTTCCACCACTGAAGCTTGGTGGTCAGCTTGGTCAGCTTGGTCAGCTTGGTCAGCTTGGTTATTATCCAAGGCTGCATAAATTTGTGACACACTCCTGGCCACATCATTGACGGTGGTAGTTGCCTGGATGTTATAAATTATATAACTATTCTATTGTCGGTGTGGGTAGTCTCTAAGTAGATGTTCTTCTCCGCAACCCCAACATTTCAAAGGTTCTCTCTTTGAGTTATCATTCTTTACTAGTATGGATCCAGAAGTTTTATTTCCGCCCAAGGAGGAAAAATTCTACTGGTGTACACTTCGGGCTGGGAAGCTCATTCTTGGGTTCTTCTTATAGTTCTTAAATCCTGGGGATTTAATCCCCTTTTTCTGAAATCTCAAACTATTCTTCTGCTTCCATCCTTTGTGAGGTTCTAGTCGATGTCCAAATTGTTCATGAAAATAGGTTGCCTTTCGGATAGTGCCTTCTAGGGTCTTTGGCTCATCAAATTCAATTATGTTTCGATAGTCCTTAGGTAGTTCGCTAATGAAGCGTTGCACCTTTGCCTTTTCTTCTTTTATATAATGTACATACCTCAACAAATCGAGGAATTTATTGACATATTCTTCTATAGTGAGTTTCCCTAGTTTGAGTTCATAAAACTCTTTAGTCTTCTCGTCGAAATATTTTTCCAACAAATACTTCTTCCAAAAGTATTTCTCGAATTTCTCCTAAGACAGGTCCTCTTCGCAAACCCCTTTCACATTCTTAAGGTCTTTCCACCAAATGGAAGCCTTTCCATTCAAGTTGAAGGTGGCCACTCGGGCCTTCAGATTTTTTGAGAAGTCATGGACTCTGAAATACTTCTTTAGTCCAAGCAGCCAGGCCTCTACTTCCTCTCCCTTCTTTATTTCACCGTCAAAGGAGGGTGGTTCGGCCTTCCTGAAATCTTAGAATTTATGACCCTTGGAAATCTTTCGCTTCTTCTGTCTTCTTCGGGAATAAAAACTAGTTTTGCTACTAGAAGAGCCCTCTGAACCACCAGCTTCCTTCCCAGAGGAATCGTCCGCCGTTTGTCCTTTACCTCTGGGGTGGACCTTTTTCGAGATGCTCCTCTCAATGTGGCCACTGATATGACCATGTTTCTGTGTCTCGGGTTCATGTTGCATTTGTCTTTGTCGGTCGAATAAGCTCTGCAGTAAAACTGCATTAATTTCTGTTTGTTTCTCTTGTTCCTGCATCATCCTCTCATTGTCAGCCATGCAGCTTTGTAATTCGACCATGAGACTCCTCACGGTCTTAGCTAGATCTGGAGGGGTCCCTATTGCCCTCCTTTCATCAGACTCTTCATCTCTATTGTGAGAGACTTCCCCCACCTCTTGGTGAGTGACCATTCTATGCATCTATAATTTCCTGCGACTGATCATCCGCTTGGGTGCAAAAGACAAACATTGGTTGTTAGTCAATATTTAGTCACATTCATAACCCGCGCATAATTCATATTTTCTTTCACATACATACACACAATCAGGGTTTTCTTTTTGAACTTTGACCTTTTAATTGAGAAGGTTAAGACAGAGGGTTACTCCTTTTAGGAGTGTTTCGAATGGAGCTCCTGCGCAACTCGTTCATGAGCCCAAGCAAGCCAAGTGTTGTAACCATGCTCTGATACCAATTTGTAACACACCCACTACAGAAATCAAAATTTTTTTGGTCTTTTTCATCTTTTCTCCGATGAACAGAATTCCCCTCAAATCCCTACGGGGCTTGATACAGACCCTGCTATCCCTTAAACGCACTCATATGATCGGCGGCTATGACCACGAGCCTTATCGGGGAGGTGCTCATCGGCTTTCAAGATTCGGGAAATCGTGGTGCATGTATTCCCCTTTTCTCTCTTGTCTTTCGAAGGGCCAAAAATCCGAAATGGATCTAACTGCTTAACGCGATTAACAGCAACCCAGGTTAAGTCCAGGCACTCTATCCTTCAAGATTTCACATAGCGGAATTTCGGGGGATGCGATGACAAGAGGTCTCACATCTGGGTTTCCTAGGAGCCAAAACTCTGAAAAACACCAACGCTAAACATGCTTCATTGTTTCGGGGTTTCCTCCATCGGGATTTCGGGATATGCGCAGACAGGAGGTCTCGCACTTGGATTTCCCAGGAGCCGAAACTCTGAAACCGGTATTCATTTCTAAGCTCATTATATATATATATATATATATATATATGCTAAGCTCGTTTCAAGATTTCGCAAGTCGGGATTTCGCGATGTGCAATGACAAGAGGATCTTACCCTTAGGTATCTCTGGTGTCAAAACACCGAAACACCATATCTCATCCGCGCTACTATCATTTCGGGGTTTTTTCCATTGGGATTTCGCGATATGCGAGAATCATGAGGTCTCACACTTGGGTTTCCTGGGAGCTGAAACTCCGAAAACACTGAACTCTGAAATACACTATACTATTTCGAGACTTCGCAAGTCAGGATTTCGGGACTTGTGAGTACAAGAAAACTGACCCTTGGGTTTCCCAGTTGCCGAAACACTGAAACACCAAAGCTTACCCACGCTAGACCTTTTCGGGGTTTCATACTTCGGGATTTCACGTTATAAAACGTCAAGGGGTCCATGCCCTTCGGCACTGCGAAAGTCGAAGCACCGAAGTATCAGATTTATATGCACTAGGCCATCTTGGGGTTTTGCACCTAGTCGATATACGGAACAAAACTGACCCTTGGGGGTCTCGGGTACCGAAACGCCAAAACGTAGATCCAAGTCACACTATTCCATATCGAGACTTGCGAGTACAAGGGAATACGCGCTTGAGTATTCTTATTTTCGAAATGCCGGAATATTGTAACATATCCGCGTATTGTCCTTTTGGGATTTCGCAAGTCGGGGTTTCGGGACTTGCGAGTGCAAGGGAACTCGCCCTTGGGTATTCTGGGTACTGAAATGCCAAAATGTTGAAGTCTATGAGGACCATTCTCCCTCATGAAAGATTTTTAAGACTTAAACTATAATATCCTCCTTCGGGTCCTTAGGCAATTTTCACCAGGTTTGAAGACCAGACTGGAAGGTCTTCTAGAAGGTAAGGGAGTGGTCTTAAAAGGGTGCCTTTGTGGGGAAATCTATCCAAGGCATCAGGTAAGACAAATACGGGAACAAATCTCTTAAGAACAGACTTGAAATCTGTATTAGTTCCATATACATATATATAAACATAAGCCATATGTGGTCTGTCCAAAAAAATCATGCAACCATCATTTCTTATCAAAACACCATGCAGACAGTCTTATACTGAAACCATTCATAATTGCACAAACTATGAGCATACATGTCAGCATATAGATTTTGAGATACAAGATATAAAACACTTATCAGAAAAACACCAGGGTTGATGCAACTGCTGAGAGGGGTGCTCGTTTCCACCCAACCGTAGGCTCAGCGAATCCGAAGGGATTTACCACTAGCCACCCTTGAGTTGAGACCATGATGCTTGAGACTCTCTGACTTTGTTCTTCAGCGATTGAGAACGAAGGTTACTCTCCTTATTCTCTGTTATCACTTACTCTATATTTTCCAAAGTTCTTCCGATCTTCTCTTTCTCGATCTCCCTCACGTCCCTCCCTTCCACACCTCTTTCTCGCCTTTTCTTTTCCAACGAGGTTGCGTGTGGCACAAACTTCCCCACGGTGGTCAGGTCTGAGGCCTCCACGGATGGGCGGTTCACCCCCCATTCCTCAATAACTCATGAGGATCCTCTTCACCTACCAACCTGGCGAGTAATTCATTTCGGGGCCAGCGATCCGCTCTTGGTTCTCCAGGCCAGTGAAGACCAAATACAGTATTGGTTTCAATGGAAGTTAATGCCACCATTCCAGGTGCCTTCCACCACCTTTCTTTAGCCATCATGGTCTCTTTTTCATCACATCCCCCTCTCAGTAGTCCTATAACATATATTCATAACATTATTTACATTTGTCGACCTTTTACTAAGGTCCATTCAAATCACACATTCACATCTTTGAGTTTGCCATAGTTCTCGGCCAGTATAGTTATTTTTACAGACTGGGGGAAACAGGGTGTTACACCCTCTCTCCTCCACTCTCTCTCTCTTTCTCTCCCACTTGCTCTTGCCTTCCTTATTTCTCTTTCTCTCTCTCCCTTCCCCCCTCTTGGATCCTCTCTCCCTTTACCTCACTCTTCCTATATATCTCTAACTTCCTCTCTCCCCCATGCCTCTCTCTCAATTTCTCCCTCTCTTTCTCTCCCCCTCCCTCCCGCTTTCTCTCTCTACTCCCTCTCTCTCTCTCCCTCTTTCTTGCTCTATCTACACCCCTCTCTCCCACCCGTTTTACCCTCTCTATGTGTTTC
>ML783988.1:546043-573810 GCA_009831015.1 Picea engelmannii
ATGTCAAATTTAGAGGACAACTGAGTTTTCACATCCTGGATAATCTCCTTGTTGTTTCCTATCAGCAACATGTCATCCACATACAAAACCAAATAAATCAAATGATCACCAATTAATTTAAAATACACACAGTGATCCTCTTTGCTTCTTGTGAAGCCAAGTCCCAGCATACAAGTATCAAATTTTTGATACCACATCCTTGGTGATTGTTTTAAACCATACAAGGACTTTTTCAGCTTGCATACCAACTCCTTCTTTCCCTTCACAGCATAACCTTCTGGTTTCTTCATATATATTTCTTCTTCCAGATCCCCATGTAGGAATGTTTTCTTCACATCCATCTGTTCTACTTCAAAATCAAATGCAACAACAACAGACAACAGAAATCTTATAGAGGTTAACTTGGCAACACAAGAAAAAATATCACCAAAAACAATTCCCTAAACCTGGGAATAACCCTTTACTACTAACCGAGCTTTGTATTTCTCCACTTTTCCTTCTGCATTTAGATTCTTTTTAAATACCCATTTGCTTCCAATGGGCTTTCTTCCAGTCGGCAACTCCACTAGATCCCAAGCCTCGTTCTTATTCAAAGATGTCATTTCTTCGTCCATGGCCCTTTTCTAGAGATTTCCATCCTCTTAATCCACTGCCTCCCTGACATTTCTAGGATCATCATCAGTAATAGACAAAGCAAAATTTGAATGGAAATTAGATGGAGTATACCTTTTTGGTAGCCTTCTTTTTCGAACCGATCTCCTCAATACTGGAGTATGAGGATCTTCTTCTTCTGATTCTTGTTCTTCTGTAGAGTCTGATTCATCATCCTTTAAATCAAACTATATTTTCTCTGGTTCTTCTTTACTTGGTAGGACTTCATGTTTAACAACATTCTGCATTTCTCTAAATACCACTTCTCGGCTATACACTACCTTCTTAGTTTCTGGGTTCCAAAGCTTATAACCTTTGAGACCATATTTATATCCAATAAAGATACACTTTTCAGCCTTCTTATCTAGCTTACTCTTGTTTTCCTTTGGAACATGAACATATGCATTACAACCAAATACCTTGAGATGTGTGAGAGAAAATTCCTTACCAGTCCATACCTCTTGTGGAGTCTTGTCATCCAACATTGATGAGGGTGATCTGTTGACTAGGTAACATGTAGTACCCACTGCCTCTGCCCAGAATTCTTTCCCTAACCCAGCACCACTGAGCATGCACCTTGCGTTTTCCATCAACGTCATGTTCATCCTTTCTACAACTCCATTCCAATGAGGTGTATTTGGAGTAGTCTTCTACCTTTCTATACCACACTTCTTACAGAATTCTTCAAATTCATTCCTGCAGAACTCTCTGCCATTATCTATCCTCAACACCTTAATTATTTTCTTTGTTTGATTCTCAACAAGAGCCTTAAACTCTTTAAACCTGTCAAAGACTTCAGATTTCTTCCTGAGGTAATATATCCAAGTATTCCTCGAGAATTCATCTATAAATGAGACGTAGTACACAAATTTTCCCAGTGATGGAACCGACATAGGTCCAAAAACATCACTCTGAACTAGATGTAAAATTCATTCTGCCCTTGTTGCACTAGAGGGGAATCTTACCCAATTCTACTTCCCATATAGGCAATGTTCACAAAAATCAAAATCCAGAGAGAAGTTAGACATACCTTCAACCATACCTTTATCGTGTAGTAGTTGAAGACCCTTCTCTCCGATATGCCCCAGTCTTTGATGCCACAACATAACCTTTTCTCCAGAGACTATAAGAGTTCTTTCTTCTTCAACTCCAATATCAGGAAAAATGGAACTATTACTCCCATCACTAATAGTGATTCCTTGCAGCTTATACAAAGTTCCAAACCGAACTCCCTTCAACAACACCATTGCTCCTTGAACCATCCTGCAGGTTTCCTTTTCAAATATTGTTTTTACCCCTGCATCGTCCATTTTGCTTACAAAAATCAAATTTTTGGCCAAACCTGGGATGTGCAGAACACAGGGCAGTGTTCTAATCCTTCCATCTATGAGCCTCAACTTGACTTTTTCCTTGTCCTATGATTCTGGTTGTCGAATAATCACCTAAGAAAACATTACCTCCATCATACCTTTCATATTTACAGAACCACTCCCTATGGGGAGTCATATGAAAGGATGCACCAAATTCAACCAACCATGCCTCATGATCTGCATGTGTGCTTGAAGAAGCTAAGTACACATCCCCTCCTTCTTCCTTGGAGGTATTTTCTTCTGTAGAAGGAAATTCTTCAGATCCCTTCTTTTTCTCAACTTTGGATCTACACTGCTTCTTGTAGTGCCCTTCTTTTCCACATCTGCAACATACCCTTACAAACTTTCTGGCAGATTTAGATCTACCATTAGACTAAGATCTCCCACTTGAGAACTTAGATCTATTTCTTTCTTGGAAACGTCCTCTTGCAAATAATGTGTCTGTGCTTTGTCCTTCCATATTCTTATGTCTCATCTCCTCCGACAACAAGGATGAGACCACTTCATCAAAATTCAAGGCAGTTGTATTACTACCTATGGCCACAACTAGACTATTCCAGGAGTCTGGTAAAGAACACAGTAAACTAATACATTTATCTTCATCTGAAATTTTAATCTCAACGGATACTAACTGACTTCCCACAGTATTGAATGCGTTCAAATGATCTGCCACCAAGTCTCCATCTCTCATCCTCGGGTTATACAACTTCTTTCTTAGGAATAGTTTATTTACTAGGGACTTAGACTGATACAACTTCCCGAAATTTTCCCATAAATCCTTGGTTGTAGCTTCCTCTGACACATTCAGTAATACTAAATCGAAGAGACACAGTCAGATTGTGGTCTTTGCCTTCCGATCCAAATTTTTCCAGTCATTTAATGAATTTCATGTGGGTGCAGTACCTGGATCTACCGTGATCCACTGATCTCTGTCCACCAACAGATCTTCCATCTTGAGCTTCCACGGCTCAAAACTTTTCCCATTAAACTTCTCGATCTCTATCTTTGAATTGCTTGCCATTTATTTTCACCTTAAAAATCAATACCACAGATCTCCCACTGTAACAAGGCTTATTACAATCTCGAGCCAAACCCTTGACCACAAAGGTGTCCCCCTGAAGCCAACAAAGCTCTGATACCAAATGTAGATTTTAACCTTGTATAATATTTACTGCAAATAGATTTTCAGCAAAAGAACAGAAAAGATACAATGGCAAATACAAACATTACACAGAGTTTTTTCCCCTGGAAACCCTAAACTGGGAAAACCAACATATTCTATATTCATTCATATGATACATTGTTTACAATACAATATGCATATAGGAGCAAGCAGCATCCAAAACCCTAACCCAATGACCTGTGTTAGTCAACAACCCTAATTCCTTAACCGGAAATAGAAAACCATCGGAAAAGAAACCATGTGCTGAAAAACCACCTAAATATGTGAAACATTTCCCGAGGCAAAAAAAACAATTTCGGGGGCGTTGCCCCCAAACCCCCCATGCATGCCCGGCGCAAACACTCAGACACTACTACTCGTGCAAAGAATATAACACATACCCAACAAGAAATGGGCATAGAGTAGACTCCACCTTTTATGTGTATCTACATCTCCATTATAGTAACAAATGAACACAGAAATGGGCATAGAGTAGCCTCCTCTAATTAGGAAAATAACACATTGTTTTCTTATTTTCTCAAAATGATAAAATATATCAATTTTATGTTGTGTGAAAATTTATGTCTTAAGGGATTTTATGTTGTGTAATCAATTCTATGTTGATGATACAATATATCAATTCTATATTGTGTGAAAAATTATGTCTCTATAGAGTTTATGTTTTGTAATCAATTCTATGTTGTGTGAAAATTTATGTCTCAAGGGATTCTATGTTGTGTGAAAATTTATTATCTCAATGGTGATAATCTCCAAAAGGGACAACCTTCAATGAATATTCAACTAGAGCAAGGAGGGAAAAAAATTAAAACCCTGAATATCTTTAAAAAAAACTAGAACAAGGTGAAGAAATGCGTAGGTATTTCAAGAGTCAAAGCTAATTTTTATGGGGACCACAAGTTCTTTCCATTTTTAAAAGTTGGTTGTTCAAACTTTCCATCAACGATCGTATGGGTTTTGTGCTTTCCACACGGGATATTTAAGGCGAGAAATGCGTAGGTATTTCAAGAGTCAAAGCTAATTCTTATGGATATTTCTCCATTTTTAAAAAGGTGGTTCTCCAAATAAATTATCATTGATGGCTCTCGAAAGTTGTAAAAAGTTAATGGTTTTGTAAGGTTGTAATTGTTAAACGTTAATGTATATCAACCATTTTTAACAAACACTTCAAATAAAAAAATACACATGTTGTAGTGAGTCTAGGGTTTCATTTAGAATTTATAGGATTCCATTCTTTCATATTAAGAAGCATAAGCATAGAGAAGTATATAAAAGATAGCTTAAAAATGAGTCCACGATCGAGTCATAATAAGTTAATGGTTCTGCAAGGTTGTAATTGTTAAACATTGACGTATATCAACATTTTTAACAAACACTTCAAATAAAAAAATACACAAGTGGTAGTGGGTCTAGGATTTCATTTAGAATTTATAAGATTCATATTAACAAGCATAAGCATAGAGAAGCATATAAAAGAAGCATAAGCATAGAGAAGCATATAAAAGATAACTTAAAAATGAGTCCACGATAGAGTCATAAAAGCCCTGCATTCTTAAGTAATAATTTTATGAGGGGATCAAAATAATAATAAGAATATAAGATCCTTGGGAAAATTGTGCGATCGAAAGCAATACAAAAAATATATTTGATATAAATAAATAAAATAAAAAATTTAAAAATGTTTTGGTTATAAATTTTAAGAATGTATGTGATTCAAATATAAATAAAAAACTATAAATTTTAAAAATATATGTAATTTTAATATAAACAAGGAAAATAGTTGCATAGCAGCTAGTCCGTGCATACATAGTTTGTATTTAGTTTTGAATGATCAAGATTCATTGGGTTGCTAGTCTGTGCATACATAGTTTGTATTTGTTAAAACACTAATCATAAGTTAGTTGGTTAGTTAACCTAACTGTTATACAGTTACATAACAGTTATGGTCTTTTGTATTATATATGTACATCTATGTACATGATGATTTACAGAAGCGTTGATGAATAGAGTATGCCTTTTCTACCTTTGTTTATTTATCTCTATTCATCATGATTTATTGATTGCTTCAATTATTTACATTATGGTTCTGCTCTTTTCTTCATTTTGAATCTAACATTGGTATCAGAGCTTTATGATACCTATGAGCCTGTGGGAGAGTTCTTGGATTTGAAGGAGTTCATCCCATAAAGACTTGTTGGAGAGAGAGAGTGTCATCGAGGGATTAGCTTGCAGAATTCATGAGAAAGAAATGTTGAAGGGATTAGTTGTCCAACTGCTCGCTGAGGGTTTAGTTTGGAATCCAAATTCTGTGCAGAAAGGAAGTTCGTGGAAGTGGAGCCACGAACAATATTAATCCAACAGCTCATTCAACATTGCATCGTGGAGCCGACACACGACCTTACCAGAAGATTGCCTCTTGTATCCAAGGAAAGGTACCGCATTATGCGTGCACCATGGTGGATGAACTAACGGTTTTAGCGACTGGGAGGAGCCTAGAACGAGATACAATGAGGCTGAGGAAATTTGTGTGAAGAGAATTATAGGTTGACGGAGCCCTTTGCATGAGAGAGCGTGACCCTGTTATCTTTGCGAGCAATATATTTGTTGGGAGAATTGCATTCAGCCTCCTATTCTTGTCTACGATGGAATGTTGGAATTCAGCAGTTTCAAGTTGTTTGGTTGGTTTTCTGTGAAACAAACATTTCGAGTCCAAGGTTGTGAAGTCCTCTCCATATGTGTGCATGCCTGAAGGAGCGTACGGCATATTTATGTCCCTCTACCTGAGCGCTTGATGATCAGATGATAAGGTTCATTTATTGAATTGCAATCCTAAGATCTAATGAAGATAATCGACAGTCAATCTGATGAAGAAAGGGTATGTGAGGTTTAATTTTTAAAAATGAAAATAATATGTATGTTTTTGGCATAAAAATAGAAAAGAATAGACGGTGACATATAAATCTTTGAGGAATAGACGGTGGCGTATAAATATTTAAGGAATAGTTCAAAGCTTATGCCAAATGGTTGTTATGGCCGATATGGATCTTTCTTGGAAAATTTTCCATTAACCTTGAAACCCTACAAGGTGAAAACTAAGTGGAAGAGACCATTGCGATTAAAAGGCCAAAGAAGCTAATATTAAATTTAGAATTAAATAAGGGCAGAACAAAAAGGGGTTCTGACCCCATCAAAGGAGTCAAATGTTTTTTAACATGTCAGTCTTATAAGCATATTTTTTTATAAAGAAAAAGGTGATATAATATTTTTTTAAGGAATTATATGGGAGTTATAAGATTGAAAAATTATATGGAGGAGTTTTCTTCATTATAATTAAATGTACATGAAGTTATAAGGTGGTTGTAAAGGTGTTATAAGGAGTCCTCTTTGACTCACCCAAAATTGAATAAGGGGGTCTATCTTAGGATCTTTGTGTGCATCTAATTCATTGGTTATCCTGTAGTTTTTTGGCAGCATTCAACGAACAATTGCTCTTGGCATGCACAACAGGATACAGATCCTGTAGTTTTTTAGCCACGTTCATACAAGGAATGATTGCTCTTCACCTCTTCGCATGCATAATAGGATATCGCATGCACAACAGGATACAAAATTGATTTTTGTGGCATCAACATACAAGCATCTCTCTTCCATATTCTGCATAATGGAAAGAATTGAAGAACTATTTACAATATTGCGCACATTAATTAACTCAACTACGGAATCTACAATTGCAATAAACAAGTACACGCTCCGCAAAGTGATTACTTGTTTACAAGTAACGCACAAGAAGATTGACATGTTCAAACATCAAAACAAGTTGTTGTCTGATGAGTTAAGTTTGCTTCAACACCAACAATGTGATTTTAATGATATCAAAGATGAGAATGAAGACGCTCAGTTGACTAATAATGAAATTCATAAACATGAAGATCAGTTAGATGAAGTCCCTATGTTAGAAAAAGTTGCAGATAAATGTATTGTTTGACCATGGGAAGAATTACGATTTAAACGAAATTGATATGGACTAAGTTATGTACAGGATGATGACAACCTTTTTCATTTTCCTAATTATAGCGAACCTATTTGCTTTGTGAGTGGCGGTTTTTTGAATGATGATAAGACGACAGAGCTTGTGGATATTGGTAAGGAACAGGTACAGGATATAGTTGATGATGATGTTGCTAATTGGTCAGATAAAGAACCCATACAGTGCAAACACTGTCACCAGTTTGGCCATGATAAGTCAAACTGTTTTGATCTTCACCCATGCAAATTTTGTGGGAAGACAAATCATCCCTCAGCAAGGTGCCAAAAGCTCAAGTGGAAACAACTTCATTTTGAATGGTTAGGGAATTGGCATTGGCGTTTGGAAGCCAAATTATTGGAGCAGTCTTATCGCCGAATTTATACACAAGTACAGTCGTACTTGATTGGAGATATTTCTACAGTTGATGGACATGAATGTTTTTCAAAATTTGATGATTTAGGGTATGATCGGGGCCCAATTGATGTAGTCTTCTGAGTTGAAGATCGAGTCTTCAGACTCCGCCGGAAGATAGTTTGATATGCTGGATCTCTTCTTGGCCATACTTGCGAATGACGGTCAAAGAATTGGAACCACTTGTCCCTGACAGGGGGGAAATCTAGTTGAGTCAGGTTCCAAGTTTGATTTTGAGTCAGGTTCCAAGTTTGATTTAGAGCCTGTGAACAAATGATATTGTTTTTTGATATGGTTTGTGGTCATCTTAAAACCACCAATTGAGCAGAAGACATGAAGTTTTACTTGTTATATTTTCAAATTTTTGAGCCTTGAGTTCTTGTTAGTTTATGGTCAACTTAAAACCATGCCATTTAGTAGAAGACATTAGCTTCTGCTAGACATTCGGTTTGTGGTCATCCCGAAACCACCAGATTGGTTTGTGGTTTTCCTGAAACCACCAGATGAGTTTGTGGTCAACCTTAAACCACCAATTTAGTAGAAGACATCAACTTCTGCTATTTTCTTTACAGAGTTCAGAGAGCATCTTCGGCCAGCCTTCTGAATATTCGCTTGACACATATGATTGTCAAGTAGTGGCAGTTTTTCAGGCAAGAACAAACTTATGATTAAGGGGGGATGTTAAAACACTAATCATAAGTTAGTTGGTTAGTTAACGTAACTGTTATACAGTTACATAACAGTTATGGTCTTTTGTATTATATATGTACATCTATGTACATGATGATTTACAGAAGTGTTGATGAATAGAGTATGCATTTTATTCCTTTCTTTATTTATCTCTATTCATCATGATTTATTGATTGCTTCAATTATTTACATTATGGTTCTGCTCTTTTCTTCATTTTGAATCTAACAGTATTTAGTTTTGAATGATTTATTGAATGATCAAGATTCATTGAGTTGTTGAATGTGAATGTTTTGAATGACCAATATGAATTGACAAGTTTGTTCAATTTTGTTCACCATCGCTTTCATTGATGATCAAGGAAGCCAGCGTGTTTCTTCAATTTTGTTCACCATCGCTTTCATTGATGATCAAGGAATCTGGCTTGTTAGTGGTTGCCACAAGAAAAATTGTAGCATGGATCTCATTGAGTGTGTATTTGTATGGATCATATTCATTGAGTGTGTATTTGTATGGATCATATTTATTGCCACATTTTGCAAAACATCTAGGAATTGCACAACGATTGAATGGGGACGGTGCATGATTGATTGATGGGAAAAAAAGATTTACACCATACCTAGATTTGATTTCAAAGATGTACTCTTTCGATGGTGATAACTTCTACCCCTGAGTTTAATTATATTTTAATTATAATTATGTTGACAATTAACCAATGCTCATTCCTACTTCTAGGCCTTGGTTTCATCAAATCAATAGATGTGTGAGATGTGTGTTAACAATTAGTCAAACTTGTTACTATAGGAAAAAGATGATAAATTAATATAGAAAAGATAATCCAAGTTAGTTTTTTTAATTCATTATTTATATTTAGGATTATAAATGTAAAATTAATATATGAATAACTTTGTTAATCATTAAAATTTAATGAACAAGTTATGAGGTTAACATAATATTTCAAAACCATACATCTAAAAAATAATTTCCAATTCATTATTTATATTTAAGATTATAAATGTAAAATTAATATATGAATGACTTTGTTGATCATTAAAATTGAGGTTAACATAATATTTCAAAACCATACATCTAAAAAATAATTTCCAATTCATTATTTATATATAGGATTATAAATGTAAAATTAATATATGAATGACTTTGTTAATCATTAAAATTTAATGAACATCCTGAAAGAAGTTATGAGGTTAACATAATATTTCAAAACCATACATCTAAGAAATAATTTCCAAGTACAAATTGAATGGCTCTTTAGTCAAGGCTCAATTCACATGCATTAAAGTTTAAACGTAAAATGTAAAAGATTATAAATATTTCAAAAATATGTATTAAAGTTTAAACCTAATATTTCAAAACCATACATCTAAAAAAATAATTTCCAATTCATTTTTTATATATAGGATTATAAATGAAAATTAATATATGAATGACTTTGTTAATCATTAAAATTTAATGAACATCATGAACGAAGTTATGAGGTTAACATAATATTTCAAAACCATACATCTAAGAAATAATTTCCACGTACAAATTGAATGGTTCTTTAGTCAAGGCTCAATTCACATGCATTAAAGTTTAAACTTAAAATGTAAAAGAAAATACAATTTAATCTATGCTTAGAAATTTATAGACAAGCTAATGAATTTTTATAGTTCAATTCCAGTTGGCTTAGAAGTAAGGCTTGTAAATTTTATTATAAATAAATGATTAAAAGGATTAAGTTATATGCATGTGATATATATCCAGAATGAATTAATGGGTAATTTTATCAAATGACAATTGCCAAGAATTACTTTTATTAGTTATATGATAATATTACAACCATGCGAAAAGATTTAGGATGCACACAACTATTAATTTTATAAGTTAACGTACACATATCAATTTTGAAATGTATAATCTAATTATTTAAAATAATTATGTTCACCCAATCGAAGCTTTGGAACTCTTTCTAAATTACCTTTTGATAAAATAATATTAGCTCTGTGCAATTAGCATGTTTTTTTAATTATTATTAATTATTTTTATAATGTGAATTTTAAATTGAGTTTTTATAATTGTGAATTTTTATAATGTGAACTCATTGGACTCTAACCATTTACAAAATGTCTATGTGATATTTCAGCCATTCTTAACATTAACACAGAAAACAAAAAAACAAAAAAAATCAATTAAATTATGTATTAAAAATAATTTTCCATATTTCATATATATAATCTTATTATTATAAGAATTGGATAAAACCAACATAGATTTATGTTAATTGGTTGATTATGTATTAAAAATAATTTTCCATATCTTATATATGTAATCTTATTATTACAAGAATTGGATAATACCAACATAGATTTATCTTAATTGGTTGAGAAGATCAAATTTATCTCTTTAATTCGTTTTAAAATACAAAAAATTAGAACAGATACAAATTTCATTTACTTAAATTTTTTTTATTATTATTTAAGAGTGTCATCTGTAAACTTTATATTAAATTTAGAGATGAAATCATCCATCAACCTAATATGGACTGTAAAATACTCCTCTCTACGCAATCAATGTAAATGCTAAAGATATATTATTTTAGTTTACAAATAGTTGATTATTTTGATTATTTGTGGGAAATTTATGAATCAACCAGAATTTTCATATCTCATATGTGGAATCTTATCATTAGAAATATCTCATAAGTGTAATCTTATCATTAGAAATAATTCGATAAAGTGAACATCATTGGTAATTTACGCTCGATGTAATAATCTTAAAAATAATCAATATAATGTTATTTATCAAATTACTATCTCAACAAAAATAGCATTTTACCCGATGGTTTGATGTTCTGCGAGAACACTGGAACTTCAATGTAAACACATGTCTTTAGAGAATGATTAAATGCTTGATTCTTACGTGGCTTTAATACGGTGGCCTGAAGTTTACGCCACGACTGTACTTGCAATGAAATTTGCAATTAGCTCAGCCAAGGTTGCAGGTGAGTACGTTATAAGAGAGCTATGATCATTCTCGTGTCTACACATTCTCTTGATGATCTCAGTAACGAGCTAGGTGTAAATTGCAACATAATACGACATTTTCTATGCCAGTATTATTAATAGCAGTGATCTAAACGTTTTATGTTTTTTTTGGCTGTTTTTTGGTAATTTTTTTAGTTTGATTTTGTTCGAAATCTAGTGATGAATGGTTGGATCTGCAGATTTGAGTGGCTAAGTTTGTATAATTTGAGTGTCTCAGGGTTTTTCTATCAGGTTGAATCCATTTATACATTCAGAAATGCAATTTAAACAACATAAAATAACGATTTTGTTCAAATTTACATCTCCAGATTCAAATTAAAAAACCCAAAAAATAGAACATTTAGTCAATGCCTTATTAATATATACATATTTATTGAGTTAAATATATATTTTTAAGTTTTCCTTTAGTTATTTGATATCATTTTTTCAATGTTACACGGGAACTGCTCCCAACCTTTAGAAAGTCCGTTCTCCATGTTCCTGCGTTCCACAGAGCTTAGGAGCTGGGGACTAGTCTTGGAATCTTGGGAACTTGCACATGCTCCCCATAAAACAAGGAACACCCACGGATTGAAAAATCAGCAATCATTAATTTATTCCCACACTAAAGCCTAAAAGCTCTCTAGCTAAAGCCTAAAATCTCTCTCGAAAATTCTCAATAAAAAGAGACCCTCTCATCAATGATACACAATTAATTTGGTGGAGAGGTGGCTTTAGATTCAAGATAGTGTGAGACGTAATGTGAGAGGGACTAACGATGGAGAGGTGGCCTAAAAACAAGAAAAAGAAGAGTGGTGGTTGTGAAGAATGGATGTGCACATTGTGCAACCATGTATTTAAGGGAAGCTACACTAGGGTGTGGCATCATCTTTTGTCCATATCTAGTGAAGGGGTTAAAGGTTGCACATGTGATATTGAAAAAAGGATGGAGTTAACCAAGCTTCACATGAGTTCCTTATGTGTTAGTGAAACATATGTGGACAATTCATGTTCTTTTAAGGTACCGAGAGTTGTATCATCCTCCCATGATACACGAGATTCAGTGAATCAAAGTCAACTAAACCAAATTGACTATGAGAAGGGGTATACTCCCGTAATGAGTAAGAGTTGTACTAGTGTTGCTACTGAAAAAATTCGTAAAATGTACAATGTGGTGTATAGGGATGCGGTTGATGATGATATTGCTGATTTTTTTAATGGAAAATGGAATTTCATTTAATGCCACTCATTCACCATATTACAAAGAAATGGTGAGAAAAATCATAGTTGTTGGGCCAGGATATACACCCCCAGGTTACAACAAAATGAGGACATCATTGTTGGATAAGGGGGTGACAGGAATGCAAGGGCTTACATGGGACCTGAAACAATCTTGGATTCTTACAAAGTGTTCAATAGTCATGGATGGTTGGACAGACATTCAACAAAGGCCATTGTTGAATATTATTGTCACATCTTTAGCAGGACCTTATTTTTTAACAGCAATTGATTGGAGTGGAAAACTTAAGGATGCTACCTTCATGTTTGAGGTATTGAAGGATGCAATTGCTGAGGTTGGTCCTTCAAATGTAGTACATATAATCACAGATGCAACACCTGTTTGCTTAGTAGTGAGATTGATGGTCCAAAGTCGATATAAGCATATCTTTTGGACTCCTTGTTGTGTACATGCCCTTAACAATGTCCTCAAAGACATTGGGAAAATATCTTGGATTTCAAAACTCATTTTAAATGCAAGAGATGCACAAATGTTCATTTGCAACCACCATGCATCATTAGCAATCTACAGGATGAAAGAAATGAAGCAATTTTTAAAACCTGTAGAAACAAGATATGCCACATACTTCATTCTTCTTGTTAGGGTCCTAACCTGTACATAGGTAGAACAATATATTCAGATGTAATAAAGGTCAATATTAATAAGGCATTTCAATAAAATAGAATAAGTCGAATGTAAGAAGATCTAAAAGAAGCTTCTGCTTCTAGAAGGATCACCCTCTAGATGCTTCTTTTAATAGACATATTTAGTGTAAATAATAGTCGAGGGCATGAGAACCCTAGCTTGGATATTATTGTAATAGAGCTCTGCTCAACTGGAGGTTGCCCCCTCGAAGAAGCCCGTGAACATTGCTTTCAGAATCAAAGTGTTATTTTTGTTGTTATTCTTATATCATTTCAGTGCTATTGTGGTGATTGTTCTGGTTATATTGTTGTTATTCTGCCATTTCTAGCATTTTATTTCTGCTATGCATACTTTTTATATCTGGTATATTACAAGTGGTATCAGAGCACTTTCCTCGGCAGAAATTGTGGGTTAAATTTTTTTTTCAGGGTAGAGACGTATTCTGGCGTCTTTAAGCCACGTAGATCTGTCATTATGCGCATAAACCCGCGGTTGAGGGATTCATACACACAGGAAATACAAGTGGTACTTAAGTGTACATATGTTGGCCACCCTTGTAACCCATGTTGGTACCCCTTCGAGTGGTAGCGCATCAGAAAACACCTGTGTACGGATCGGCCTAGATTACCTAAAGCTCTATTTAGATAAACTGATCAGTCGCTTGACTGTTATAGTGCCATCGAGAACATCACTCGGGAAGATACTCTCTAGTACCTGGGTAGTCAGGTAGTACAGCTAAGGGTACGGTCTATCCTCCTTAGTTAGTGCCTTGAGATATCGGGTCGAGTACTACTGTTGGACCCACATGTATATTAGAGAGCTATAGCACAGGGAAAACTCTTGTCTATAGAACCATTGAATACCTAACCCTTGGGGACATAAACATTAACAAATTAAAACAGACAAGATCTCTTGCCGCGCAACTGTGTTCGGATTGCCAAATAACTACACATTTCTTCCTGGTTAAGCATTTGGGCATTTCATCACTGCAGTATTCTTCAAACCGGAGTATAACTCCGCAGGTGTGGAAAAAAAAAGTCTGGAAATTTTTGCACCATTATTTGAGACCTATTCCGTTAGATTCATCTCTTCTCCCTTATCACATTCATACATATCATTTTTCAACAAAATTGTTTACCCCACCCGCCCCATTTCAGTTTCCTCATCTTCATGGCCCATACCCATAGTCAAGACCTGGAAGCTTGCTTCAATAACTTGCAATCTAATTTCACCGAGACCCAACAAGAAGTGAAACAACTCAGTGCCAATGTTGTCGCCCTCAATACAACCATGCAGTCTTCAATGGAGGAAATCAAACAAGACGTGACTACCCAGCTTGAATCTGTCATTTTGATGCTCTACACCAAGATGCATATCCCTACAGATAACCCTTTATCTAATCCACCTTCAGATACTAAAGTTGAACATTCCTCTAACTTTCAGCACCATCACTTTCAACGTGACCTACGCCTTCCGCGGGTAAATGTGACCAAATTTGATGGCTCAAATCCCACTGGTTGGGTAACCCAAATGGAACATTATTTCCCTTTATACGACATTACAGATGACTTGGCCAAACTCCGGTATGGTGTTCTCCATCTAGATCAAGAACGTTGGCAATGGTGGCAATGGAGAAAAACTTCCTGTCAAGGGTATATTGCTTGGACACAATTTGTGGCCGAGCTTTATGAACGCTTTGACACTGACACCAACAATTTGGGTCATTTGAAAAAGTTGAAACAATCAGGAACCGTAGAAGACTTTATAGTTCCTTTTGAGCGCCTGGATTTTCGGACAGAGGGCATGTCTGATGCCTTTTTCCGAGAGTGTTTTATCAATGGCCTCGAGGATGAGATTCGGGCCCATGTCCTCATGGCTCAGCCTTAGAGTTGGGTGGAGGCTACTAAAAGAGTTAAAGAAGCACAACAGGTTGTATCTTCTCAAAACCAGAAACCCTCCTTTATCTCTCACACTAAATGAGTAAATCCCATTACTCCTTCCACTCCACTAAAGATCCAAAAATTGACCAGGGATGAAATGGTTGAATGCCAACTCAAAGGCCTTTGTTATAATTGTGATGACAAATATTTCTCGGGCAACAAGTGTAAGGAAAAAAAGATTTTTATGGCCATCTCAAAGGATATTTCGGAAGAGGATGTTGAAACTCCCCTTGTGTCTGAGTCACCTGAAACCACTGACATAACCCCTTCCTCAGATCCTCCCGAAGTAGAACCGGTCATTTCCCTAAATGCTCTCACTGGCTTCTCTGCTCCCCAAACCATCAAGCTCATCGGTTACATCAAGCATAGGAAGGTCATCATTCTGGTTGATAGTGGAAGCACCCATAATTTTATTCATAGCCGCATTGCCCAAGAAACTCATTGCTACATCCATGCCGTCAATAATTTCCAAATCATGCTTGCCAATGGTGGCTCCATGAAATGTGGAGGGCGTTGTGGAAATGTGCATCTCCAAATTGGTGACTACCACCTCAAATCTCATATGTTTTCTATCGACATGGGCGGTTGTGACATTGTGTTGGGTGCAGACTGGCTAAGGAATTTGGGTCTCATTCTCATTGATTTTAAGGAATTAACCATGTAATTCGACCAGGAGGGCCAAAAATATAAGTTCCAAAGCATCACTATCGGTTCACCTGAGACAATTAGTTCCCATCGAATGGAAAAGCTTCTCAAAAAAGGTCATTCTGGTGTTATTGCCCAACTCCATGCCATACAAGCAATAGAGACACCCTCGGTGCCACAAGACCTCCAATCCATCATTTCTAAACATCAATTGGTCATTTCCACTCCCCAGGGACTCTGTCCTTCTCATGGTGTTCATGATCATTTCATTCCCCTTGTACTAGGAAGCCTTCCTCCCAATATCTCTCTGTATCGTCACCTATTTTCCCAAAAAAATGAAACTGAGAAAATGGTCCAGGAACTCCTTAACGCAGGCGTTATCCACCCTAGTACAAGCCCCTATTCTTCTCCTATGGTCATGGTCCTAAAGAAAGAAGGTTCTTGGCGAATGTGTCCTGACTTTCGTGCCCTCAACAAACTTACCATTAAAGACAAATTTCTCATCCATGTCATTGATGACCTCTTGGATGAATTGAGTGGCGCCCAATTCTTTACTAAACTTGATCTTCATTCTGGCTACCACCAGATATGTATGAAAGAGGCAGACATTCCCAAGACTGCCTTTAGAACTGATGAGGGCCACTATGATTTTTTGTTCATGCCCTTTGGCTTGTGTAATACCCCCTCCACCTTCCAAAGCCTCATGAATCATGTATTTTGTCCTTCTTGTGGTGTTCATGATCATTCCATTCCCCTTGTACCAGGAAGTCGAGTACTTGGGTCATCTGGTTGGCAAGGACGGCGTCAAGGTGGATCCTAAAAAGATTGAAGCTATGCAAGACTGGCCTCACCCAAAGACTCTCGAAATCTTGCGTGGATTTCTGGGCTTAATAGGTTATTATCGCAAGTTTGTTAAGAATTATGGAAAGATTGTAGCACCTCTCACTACACTCTTAAAAAGAACTCTTTCACTTGGACTCCAGCTGCGGCTCAAGCTTTTCAAACCTTGAAGATGGCCATGTGCACCACTCCAGTCCTGGCCCTTCCTGATTTCGCAAAGACCTTTTTCTTGGAATGTGATGCTTCAAGGAAAGGAATTGGTGATGTCCTTATGCAAGAGGGTCAGCCTTTGTCCTTTACCAGCAAGCAACTGTTTGAAAGAAATATGGGAAAATCAATATATGAAAAGAAAATGCTGGCTATCCTGCATGTCGTTGATCTGTGGCGCCCTTATCTATTGGGGAAATGCTTCCAAATTAAGATAGACCATCAAGGCCTCAAGTATTTTATGGAACAACGCATTTCCTCCCGGGAGCAACAAAAATGGGTTACCAAGCTCTTTGGATATGATTATGAGATCATTTACAAAAAAGGCAAAGACAATGTGGTTGCAGATGAACTTTCCCGGAAGTATGAAGATGACAGATCCCTTTTTTCTCTTTCCTTCATTGTACCAGATTGGCTCCAAGTCGTCCGCCAGGAATGGCTACACGATCCCAAAAGTTCATAGTTGATCCAACAATTGCAGTCGAATGCTCCAGCTTCCCCAGGGTACTCTTGGCTCCATGATGAGCTTCGATACAAAGGTCGTTTGTATTTAAGTAAACAATCCAAACTTAAATCCATTGTACTTTATGAGATTCATGCTACACCCACAGCTAGGCACTCCAGATTTACCAAAACCTATGACAGGGTCAAACGCTCTTTTTTCTGGAATGGCATGAAACAAGACATTTGTAATTTTGTAGCTGAATGTGATGTGGGTCAACGCAACAAGAGAGAAACAGTCAAATCTCCAGGCACACTACAATCGCTTCCGATTCCACCTGCTATTTGGAGGGATATGTTTATGGATTTTATTGCAGGCTTACCCAAATCGAGAAATAAATCATTCATCATGGTGGTTGTTGATCGTCTTTCCAAGTATGCTCATTTCTATGCTCTTCAACACCCATTTACAGCATCCACGGTGGCTCAACTTTTCATGGATCGGGTCTTCAAGCTTCATGGCATACCGCATTCTATTGTTTCTGATCGCGACCCAACTTTCACCAACAATTTTTGGCAAGAATTGTTCAAGCTACAAGGCACCCAATTGCATCTTAGCACAACTTATCATCCCCAGACTGATGGTCAAACGAAAGTTGTCAATAAGTGTTTGGAAACATATTTGAGGTGTTTTGCCTTGGAAAAGCAAAATCAGTGGGCTCAATTGTTACCCCTAGTTGAATGGTGGTACAACACTTCATACCACACAACTACACACATGACTCCTTTTGAAGCGGTATATGGACAAAATCCACCTTCAATTCTCTCATACTTACCTAGTGTCTCGAAGGTCCAGGCGGTTGACCAAATGCTTACAGTTCGAGAGGCTATTATTCGTACCCTCAAAGAGAAATTTTTCATGGCATATAATCGTATGAAGCAACAAGCAAATCAAGATCACTCTGAACATCAATTTGTAGAAGGGGATCAAGTGTTTCTTCGACTGCAACCTTACAAGAAAAATTTCCTCAAGGCCGAGCATTGTCAAAAGCTAGCGCCCAAATTTTATGGTCCTTGTACCGTTCTCAAGTGTGTGGGACAAGTGGCCTATCAGTTGGCTTTGCCCAATGATTCTAAGCTACATCCTGTTTTTCATGTTTCATGCTTAAAGAAGGTGATTGAAACTAAGTGCCAAATTCAAACCAACCTTCTCGAGTTAGCCAAAGAAGGATCCATTTGGCTATAGCCACAAGCAGTTTTGGACCAGCGTGAGCGTCGCCTGCGTTAGAGAACCATCAAAGAAGTGTTAGTCTAGTGGAAAGATACAACTCCAATAGATGCCACTTGGGAACCAACTACCCTTCTGCAACAATTTCCACATCTCAAGCCTTGAGGACAAGGTTGTTTTTAAGGGGGTGGACTTGTTAGGGTCCTAACCCGCACATAGGTAGAACAATATATTCGGATGTAATAAAAGTCAATATTAATAAGGCCTTTCAATAAAATAGAATAAGTCGAATGTAAGAAGACCTAATAGAAACTTACGCTTCTAGAAGGATCTTCCTCTAGATGCTTCTTTTGATAGACATATTTAGTATAAATAGGAGTCGAGGGTATGAGAACCCTAGCTTGGATATTATTGTAATAGAGCTCTGCTCAACTGGAGGTTGCCCCCTCGAAGAGGCCCGTGAACATTGCTTTCAAAATCAAAGTGTTATTTTTGTTGTTATTCTTATATCATTTCAGTGCTATTGTGGTGATTGTTCTGGTTATATTGTTGTTATTCTTCCATTTTTAGCATTTTATTTATGTTTTGCATACTTTTTATATCTGGTATATTACACTTCTTCAGCGTATGATTGAGATGCATGCATTCTTACAAGCCACTGTTGTTTCTCAAGAATGGAATGCATGGTCCCAGTCTAAATCAGCTCAAGCCAAGAAGATAAGAGATATCCTTCTTGATGAAGATTGGTGGTCTGAGTGTAGATATGTGGTTTCTTTCATAACTCCAATTGTGGAGTTGATTAGGTATGCAGATTTTGATTCCCCTACTCTTGGGGAAATATATGAATGCATGGGTAGCATGGTGGGCAAGGTAAGACACATAATTCATCAGAGAAACCCCTCTTTGGAGTTTTTCCAAGAAATCCACCATATAATAGACAAGAGATGGCTCAAACTCAATACCTCTCTTCATGTGGTTGCATATGCCATTAATCCAAAGTGGTATATGGAGAGACTAAATAGAGTTATACCAATTGATCTGTCGTTACGCTCATAAACCCGCGGTTGAGGGATTCATACACGCAGGAAATACAAGTGGTACTTAAGCGCACATCTGTTGGCCACCCTTGTAACCCCTGTTGGCACCCCTTCAAGTGGTAGTGCATCAGACAGCACCTGTGTACGGATCAACCTAGATTACCTGAAGCCCTCTTTAGATAAAATGATTGGTCGCCTGACTGTTATAGTGCCATCGAGAACAACACTCGGGAAGATACTCTCTAGTACCTGGGTAGTTGAGTAGTACGGCTAAGGGTACGGTCTATCCTCCTTAGTTGGTGCCTTGAGATATTGGGACGAGTACTACTGTTGGACCCACACGTATATCAGAGAGCTATAGCACAGGAAAAAACCTTGTCTATAGAACCATTGAATACCTAACCCTTGGGGACATAAACATTAACAAATTAAAACAGACAAGATCTCTTGTCGCGCAACTATGTTCGGGTTGCCAAATAACTACACATTTTTTCCTGGTTAAGCATTTGGTCATTTCATCACTGCAGTATTCTTCAGACCGGAGTATAACTCCGCAAGTGTGAAAAAAAAAGTCTGGAAATTTTTGCACCATTATTTGAGACCTATTCCATTGGATTCATCTCTTCACCCTTATCACATTCATACATATCATTTTTCAGCAAAATTTTTTACCCCACCCGCCCCATTTTGGTTTCCTCATCATCATGGCCCATACCCATAGCCAAGACCTGGAAGCTCGCTTCAATACCTTGCAATCTAATTTCACCGAGACCTAACAAGAAGTGAAACAACTCAGTGCTAATGTTGTCGCCCTCAATACAACCATGCAGTCCTCAATGAAAGAAATCAAACAAGACATGACTACCCAGCTTGAATCTGTCGTTTTTATGCTCTACACCAAGATGCATATCCCTACAAATAACCCTTTATCTGACCCACCTTCAGATACTAATGTTGAACATTCCTCTAACTTTCAGCACCATCACTTTCAACATGACCTATGCCTTCCGCGGGTGGATGTGACCAAATTTGATGGCTCGGATCCCACTGGTTGGGTAACCCAAATGGAACATTATTTCTTTATACGGCATTACATATGACTTGGCCAAACTCCAGTATGGTGTTCTCCATCTAGATCAAGAACGTTGGCAATGGTGGCAATGGATAAAAACTTCCCGTCAAGGGTATATTGCTTGAACACAATTTGTGGCAGAGCTTTATGAACACTTTGACACTGACACCAACCATTTGGGTCGTTTGACAAAGTTGAAACAATCAAGAACCGTGGAAGACTTTATAGCTGCTTTTGAGTGCCTAGCTTTTCGGACAGAGGGCATGTCTGATGCCTTTTTTTGAGAGTGTTTTATCAGTGGCCTCAAGGATGAGATCCGGGCCCATGTCCTCATGTCTCAACCTCAGAGTTGGGTGGAGGCTACTAAAAGAGATAAAGAAGCAAAACAGGTTGTATCTTATCAAAACCGAAAACCCTCCTTTATCCCTCACACTAAACAAGTAAATCCCACTACTCCCTCCGCTCCACTAAAGATCCAAAAATTGACCAGGGATGAAATGGTTGAACGCCAACTCAAAGGCCTTTGTTATAATTGTGATGACAAATATTTCTTGGGCCACAAATGTAAGGAACAAAATATTTTTATGGCCATCTCAAAGGATATTTCGGAAGAGGATGTTGAAACTCCCCTTGTGTCTGAGTCACCTGAAACCACTGACATAACCCCTCCCTCAGATCCTCCCGAAGTAAAACCGGTCATTTCCCTAAATGCTCTCACTGGCTTCTCTGCTCCCCAAACCCTCAAGCTCATCAGTTATATCAAGCATAGGAAGGTCATCATTCTGGTTGATAGTGGAAGCACCCATAATTTTATTCATCACCGCATTACCCAAGAAACTCATTTCTACATCCATGCCATCAATAATTTCCAAATCATGATTTACAATGGTGGCTCCATGAAATGTGGAGGGCATTGTGGAAATGTGTGTCTCCAAATTCGTGACTACCACCTCAAATCTCATATGTTTGCTATCGACATGGGCGGTTGTGACATTGTGTTGGGTGCAGACTGGCTAAGGTATTTGGGTCTCATTCTCATGGATTTTAAGGAATTAACCATGCAATTTGACCATGAGGGCCAACAATATAAGTTCCAAGGCATCACCATCGGTTCACCTGATATAATTAGTTCCCATCACATGGAAAAGCTGCTCAAAAAAGGTCATTCTGGTGTTATTGCCCAACTCCATGCCATACAAGCAACAGAGACACCCTCAATGTCGCAAGACCTCCAATCCATCCTTTCTAAACATCAAGTGGTATTTTCCACTCCCCAAGGACTCCCTCCTTCTCGTGGTGTTCATGATCATTCCATTCCACTTGTACCAGGAAGCCTTCCTCCCAATATCTTTCCATATCGTCACCCCTTTTCTAAAAAAAATGAAATTGAGAAAATGGTCGAAGAACTCCTTAACGCAGGCACTATCTGCCGTAGTACGAGCCCCTATTCTTCTCCTGTGGTCATGGTCTTGAAGAAATATGGTTCTTGGCGAATGTGTCCTGACTTTCGTGCCCTCAACAAACTTACCATTAAAGACAAATTTCTCACCTCTATCATTGATGACCTCTTGGATGAATTGAGTAGCACCCAATTATTTACTAAACTCGATATTCATTCTGGCTACCACCAAATACATATGAAAGAGACAGACATTCCCAAGACTGCCTTTAGAACTGATGAGGGCCACTATGATTTTTTGGTCATTCCCTTTGGCTTGTGTAATGCCCTCTCCACCTTCCAAAGCCTCATGAATCATGTCTTCCATCCTTTTCTCTATCATTTTGTCTTAGTTTTCTTTGATGATATCCTCATCTATAGCAAAACCTGGACAGGCCATCTTGCCCATGTGGATCGAGTTCTCCATCTACTCTCTCAACACCAAATTTTCCTGAAACAGTCTAAATGTGCTTTTGGCACCTCAAAAGTCGAGTACTTGGGTCATCTGGTTGGCAAGGACGGCATCAAGGTGGATCCTAAAAAGATTGAAGCTATGCAAGACTGGCCTTACCCAAAGACTCTCAAAAGCTTACATGGATTTCTGGACTTAATAGGTTATTATTGCAAGTTTGTTAAGAATTATGGAAAGATTGCAGCACCTCTCACTGCACTCTTAAAAAAGAACTCTTTCACTTGGAATCTAGCCGCGGCTCAAGCTTTTCAAACCTTGAAGATGGCCATGTGCACCACTCTAGTCCTGGCCCTTCCTGATTTCACAAAGACTTTTTTCTTGGAATGTGATGCTTCAGGGAAAGAAATTGGTGATGTCCTTATGCAAGAGGGTCAACCTTTGTCCTTTACCAACAAGCAACTATCTGAAAGAAATTTGGGCAAATCAATCTATGAAAAGGAAATGTTGGCTATTCTGCATGTCGTTGATCTATGGCGCCCTTATCTATTGGGGAAACGCTTCCAAATTAAGACAGACCATCAAGGCCTCAAGTATTTTATGGAACAACGCATTTCCTCCCTGGAGCAACAAAAATGGGTGACCAAGCTCTTTGGATATGATTATGAGATCATTTACAAAAAAGGCAAAGACAATGTGGTTGCGGATGCACTTTCCCGAAAGTATGAAGATGACAGATCCCTTTTTTCTCTTTCCTTCATTACACCAGATTGGCTCCAAGCCGTCCGCCAGGAATGGCTACACGATCCCAAAAGTTCATAGCTGATCCAAAAATTGCAGTCCAATGCTCCAGCTTCCCCAGGGTACTATTGGCTCCATGATAAGCTTCGATACAAAGGCCATTTGTATTTAAGTAAACAATCCAAACTTAAATCCATTGTACTTTCTAAGCTTCATGCTACACCCACAGCTAGGCACTCCAGGTTTACCAAAACCTATGACAGGGTCAAACGCTCTTTTTCTGGGATGGCATGAAACAAGAAATTTGTAATTTTGTAGCTGAATGTGATGTGTGTCAATGCAACAAGGGAGAAATAGTGAAATCTCCAGGCACACTACAATCGCTTCCGATTCCACCTGCTATTTGGAGGGATATGTCTATGGATTTTATTACAGGCTTACCCAAATCGGGAAATAAATCAATCATCATGGTGGTTGTTGATTGCCTTTCCAAGTATGCTCATTTCTATGCTCTTCAACACCCATTTATAGCATCTACAATGGCTCAACGTTTCATGGATCAGGTCTTCAAGCTTCATGGCATGCCGCATTCTATTGTTTCTGATCGCGACCCAACTTTCACCAGCAATTTTTGGCAAGAATTGTTCAAGTTACAAGGCACCCAATTGCATCTTAGCACAGCTTATCATCCCCAGACTGATGGTCAAACGAAAGTTGTCAATAAGTGTTTGGAAACATATTTGAGGTGTTTTTCCTCGAGAAAGCAAAATCAATGGGCTCAATGGTTACCCCTAGCTGAATGGTGGTACAACACTTCATACCACACAATTACACACATGACTCCTTTTGAAGCGGTATATGGACAAAACCCACCTTCAGTTATCTCATACTTACCTCGTGTCTCGAAGGTCTAGGCGGTTGACCAAACGCTTACAGTTCGAGAGGCTATTCTTCATACCCTCAAAGAGAATTTGGTCATGGCACAGAATCGCATGAAGCAACAAGCAGATCAAGGTCACTCTGAACGTCAATTTGCAGAAGGGGATCAAGTGTTTCTTCAACTGCAACTTTACAAGAAAAATTCCCTCAAGGTCAAGCATTGTCAGAAGCTAGCGCCCAAATTTTATGGTCTTTATACTGTTCTCAAGCATGTGGGACAGGTGGCCTATCAGTTAGCTTTGCCTAGTCATTCTAAGCTACATCATGTTTTTCATATTTCATGCTTAAAGAAGGTGATTGAAACTAAGTGCCAAATTCAAACCAACCTTCCCGAGTTAGCCAAAGAAGGATCCATTTGGCTACAGCCACAAGCAGTTTTGGACCAGCATGAGCGTCACCTGTGTCAGAGAAACATCAAGGAAGTGTTAGTCTAGTGGAAAGATACAACTCCAGCAGATGCCACTAGGGAACCAACTACCATTTTGCAACAATTTCCACATCTCAAGCCTTGAGGAGAAGGTTGTTTTTAATGGGGCGAACATGTTAGGGTCCTAACCCACACATAGGTAGAACAATATATTCGGATGTAATAAAAGTCAATATTAATAAGGCCTTTCAATAAAATAGAATAAGTCGAATGTAAGAAGACCTAATAGAAGCTTCCACTTCTAGAAGGATCTTCCTCTAGATGTTTATTTTGATAGACATATTTAGTATAAATAGGAGTCGAGGGTATGAGAACCCTAGCTTGGATATTATTGTAATAGAGCTCTGCTCAACTGGAGGTTGCCCCCTCGAAGAGGCCCATGAACATTGCTTTCAAAATCAAAGTGTTATTTCTATTGTTATTCTTATATCATTTCAGTGCTATTGTGGTGATTGTTCTGGTTATATTGTTGTTATTCTGTCATTTCTAGCATTTTATTTATGTTTTGCATACTTTTTATATCTGGTATATTACACTTCTTCAACGTATGATTGAGGTGCATGCATCCTTACAAGCCACTGTTGTTTCTCAAGAATGTAATGCATGGTCCCGGTCTAAATCATCTCAAGCCAAGAATATAAGAGATATGCTTCTTGATGAAGATTGGTGGTCTGAGTGTAGATATGTGGTTTCTTTCACAACTCCAATTGTGGAGTTGATTAGGTATGCATATTTTGATTCCCCTACTCTTGGGGAAATATATGAATGTATGGGTAGCATGGTGGGCAAGGTAAGGCACATAATTCATCAGAGAAACCCCTCTTTGGAGTTTTTCCAAGAAATCCACAATATAATAGACAAGAGATGGCTCAAACTCAATACCTCTCTTCATGTGGTTGCATATGCCATTAATCCAAAGTGGTATATGGAGAGACCAAATAGAGTTATACCAATTTATGATGAATGGGTAAAGAATGGGTTTCTTGATGCCATAAGCAAGATGTATACTCATGATGAAGTAAGTGTGATACAAACACAATTTATTGATTTTGGTACCTTAAGCCCTTGATCAGGGGATCAAATTTTGCTCAATTTTCAAAGTGCTCAGATTGAGACGAAAACAGTGCCATTGCGTCCGTCTCATTTTCCTGATTCCGGTGGTATATTTATTTTCGCAAATGGAGTCCGTATGGAGGAGATATTGCAATTTGACCGCCAAGTCAAACAGGTAAAAATTTTGGATGCTGACTATACATGTCTGTACAGTCTGTACGGCCACATGGAGGGCCATACCATCATGCTGACGTGGCGCATTTTGGTTGGTTGTTCATTGACGAATACAGTGTGGACACGTGTCTTGTTGGCAGCGAATAAGGTGAGGACGTGTGGCCCAATGCTTGGGCGCCACGTGTCCCTTAATGGTTGGCTTATAATGTCTATGCAAAATTAGTGGAGGCCACGGGGTTCGACCCCCGGACCTCCCCACGGCATATAACTTTACAAACTATGCTAGCCAATGTTCCCGCCAATGAACCTTGTTATATGTTCCATTGTATTTACATTTAAAATGGTTGGTCGTATTATATGGTCGGGGGGCGGGGCGGGGCCCAGCCCCGACCCATCGAATATATATTACATATAAACATTGCATATGTGTATAGTGCGTGATTTTAAATTGCATATGTTATATGTTATGGTTTGACATTGTAACAAAAATGCGCGGGAATATATATATATGTATACGGTGTGTTATATAGTGGGCACGGTTTTAACCTTTGGTTATATGTATATGCCCGTGGCCCGTGAGCGCGCGGTTTAATCCGTTGCACAGTTGTCAAATGGACCAACGACTTTTATGCCGCGCCTATGGTCGCGTGAGCCATATGACCCAGTGCCGAGGTGGTTAAGGGCTGGGCACCCCTAACCGTCCTACGGTTTGTACCGGTGCGTGGTTATGCACGGGATTGGGTTCTTTACGCTTCAAATGAGCGTGTGTGCCAAGTTTGGAGAACAAGAGTGCAAAGTGTAGAACCAGAGACAGTATAGTTGAAGGGGAGAACTTCAAGGAGGCTATCTTCTTCATTTTTCGACCGTTTCAGGTGCCGTCAGAGCCTAGACAGGGGTTTTGGAACGTTGTGGAGCCATTGGAGTAGTCATTTTGTTGATTTGAGCACTATAAGACTTGTTTTTAAGCACTTTGAGAAATTTAATATAAAAGATCCATTTGGAGGTTGGACCAGGAGATGTAGCCCGAAGTGGGGTGAACTCCTTTATCAAGTTGTTGTGTTTATGTCTGATGTTCAATGATTTTTGATGTTGTCTATGTTTATTTCTACATAATTAATCCTTTATTATGTGTTGCAAATTGATCTGGTTGCTTTAAACACATAACATTTCACTTGCAATTAATTTAATCAAGTTTATCAAGTCTTCTTCATTTTTAGATCAAGTTGGTATCAGAGAAAAGGTTTTGAAGACTTGATTGTTTGCAAGTTTTGTTTCTGATGCTCACAAGGTTGAAACTCATATGAGGAGAAGGTCAACTTGTTGAGCCAAGTTCTTATCCGACGAGGAGGAAGCAGTTTCGTTCACCGCAGATTGCAGAGAGACATTCACCAAGTATGGCACATGCAGAAATTCATGGACGTGTTCCGGATGAAGATGAAGATCTCAGACAGGCTGTCATCGAGTTGAGAAACATGATGAAGATTTTGTTGGAACGGAACATAATGTCGTCGGGTGAAGGCTCTAATCCTTCAATGCATCAGGAAGGCGGTGGTGATAAGTCTCCAGGCAGAGATGGAGGGAATGGTGCTTCTCCGCCACCCTCTCCTCCTCCATCATCTTCTTCTTCTTCTTCTACTAGTTCGAAGAATCTTCCACATTCTCCAAAGGGGCATGGTAAAACTCCTTCGCAAATTCCTTCATTAAAGCTTGATATAAAATTTGAGTTGCCAATTTATAATGGAAAAGTTAATGCTGAAAGGCTAGATAACTGGATAAGGCAAATTGAAGTTTATTCTAGAATACAAAAGATACAAGATGATGAAACAAAAATTCAGTTAGCTTCTTTAAGATTAGATGGCTCAGCACTTATTTGGTGGGAATCTAAGACACAAGAAGAAATTA
>ML783988.1:597420-609199 GCA_009831015.1 Picea engelmannii
GCCTGTTGTGTGTGAATTAGCTGGTTTATTCTCCTTTGTGTGTCATTTGGCTCGGCCTCCTGTTCTTGCAACAACTTCCTGGTGGGCAGTCCCAGGGAAGTAGGAAAGATTGTTTCCACGTCGTAAACGATCTGGAAAGGCAACGTTGATATAGACTTATTGGTGGTGACCCGATCTTCCCACAGCGCATAGATAAGATTCTTATGCCATGCTCTCTTGTTGTCTTGCAGGAGTCTTTTGATGATCCTAGTCAAGCTCTTATTTGAGGATTCTGCTAACCTGTTTCCTTTTTAATAGTATGTCATGTAATGCCCTAGGGTTATGTTATAATCCTGACAGAATTTCTCCATCTTCTTAGACTTGAATGCAACTACATTATCTGTTATGATCTTAACGGGACACCCGAACCTTGACAAGATGTTTGTTTCCAGGAATTGGATGATGACCACATCGGTAGCTTTCTTTGTGGGGATCGCCTCTATCCATTTCGTGAAATAGTCAGTGGACATGAGTATCCATTTGTGTTGCGCAGAGGATGGCAGATTTATTTCTCCTATGAAATCTAGACCCCAATGCATGAAACATGCTTCGATTGAGATCGACTTTAGCGGCAGGGGCTGCAGCTTTCTTCTTCCATCGAAAATATGGCATTTGTGGCAACTGGAGACCTCTTTGTATACGTCAGCAAAAATTGTCGGCCAGTAATAACTTTCCCAAAGGATTTTGTGCATGGTGGTCTTCCAATAGTGGTGCCCTCCACAGTCGCCTTTGTGAAATTCTTGTATGGCCCGCTTCACATCATCTTCCAGCAAACAACTCAACAATATTCCCCTGGGGTCTTTGATCCAGATTATTTTCGGCACGAAATGAGAGCGGAGATATAATAAAGAAATGCACAGAGATATCGTGTATATCCAATAATATAACAAAAATATATCAGAGATGCAACCATAAACACCAAGATACAGTAATACACAATTTCTATTAATGAAAGAAATTTACAGAGACTGTAAAAATACAAAGTGAAAGACTCGCTAGAATGGTGACATCTTATCTCTGAGAAGAGATGTGATGGCTACTCGCATTCACAAGAAGATGATTACAAAGAGGCTCTAAAAGCCTTTTTTTTACAATAATCAGGAATGCCAAAAACCCTAGACATCCAAAAACCTAACCCTAGGAGATGAAGCGCCAAAAGTCATGTGGGCCCTGTTTGGGTAAGTGAGTACATCAACTTCCCAGGGTCGTAATTTTTGCATACGATCTCCGTTTTAGGCATGTGATAGCTCATTGGAAAGGTATCGTCGAGGAGATTCATTTTGGGGGCTCAAGCATGCCTTTGGCTATCATTGAGAACCTAGATCTCGAAAAACCTTCATTTAGGCCCTCAAAATGGCCCCAAAAGTTGAAACATGCTAAAAATAGTAAATTGTCAATTGTCAGAAAACTGTTTTGAGACAATCAGAAAAGGTGGGTGGCCACCGATATCCACCTAGATCAATCCTCCCTCCTTAGGAATCAATGGTCTCCATTGCGTTGAGTTCTTGGGAGAGAGGGAAAAGTGTTTGCTGGATCTGCATCTTGGTGAGTTGCTTGTATTGCTGGAAACGTCATGTTGCTTAGTTTGTGGAAGTCTGTCATGAACCTGTTGAAGTTGAGGTTGTTCAACAAGTCGAGCTACATGAGAGGATGGTGTGCAGAAGGAATCTTTGTGCTTTGTTGCAACCTTGTCAACCTGCTTCTGTTGGATAGAAGGTGCTTGGGGTGAGGTTGTAGTGGTTCCAATGTCCTTATGTTCCCCTTTTGAACAGATTATAAAGAAGATGAATTTTGTAGTATGAGATACTACCTTGGGACACTTTTTTGGTGGAACAATAGTCGGAACTACCTCTAGTATTCTATAGAGATGACCCTCCAAAGTAACAATGACACTGCAGGGTCGAGACTCATAAACAGCATGGCGCTTCCACATATATGGTTGGCCCAAGAGAAAATCATAGATATCCAGTGGGGCAACATCACATAATACCTCATCCTTGAAGGGCTGGATACCATATGACAATCGATATTGTTGGCTAACACGAAGATCTCGTCCTTGGCGAAGCCACCCGATGTTGTATGGTTGCGGGTGTGGTGTTGTCGACAATCCCAACTGTTTGACGACCTCTAGTGAGATGAGGTTCTTCTGGCTTCCACTATCAACAATAAAATGTAGCGAGGTCCCCTTCACCCACATCTGTGAATGAAAAAGGCGCTCCCCCTCTTCAGGATCTGTTGGTTCTTCAGGTTGAATTGTTGCAGTCGCGACAATTGCAGTGGGGTCTGCGTCAATGATCTGCCCTTTACCAGTATTTTCATAATCAGATTCTGAATCATGGTTCGGCTCCTTATCTTTGATCTCAGCCACCAATGACTATTTTGATAAAAATTCATCGGTGTTGTGCCAAGGGCTTTTGTGGAAATCACACCATTTTTCGGTGTCCTTCTTTATCTTCCCATGACCCTTCTTTTCCTGTGTCTTGGACTAGTTTTTGGGAGACTGTTTGTTAGGGCCGTCTTTGTCATACTTTGGTTGTTACGGATTTTCAGACCCAAACTTTCATTTGTTCTGGTGCTTAAATTTCTGCTCAATTTTAACAGCATATCGATAAGCAGCACTGAGTGATGAGATGTCCAAAAAATCCATTTCAGCCTAGATGTATCTGTGTAGAGCCCCACGGTATTTCAGAACCAAATGTCACTCGGAGTCTTTGATACCCATCTTGGTGCACAAGGTATGGAAGGTATTGGTGAAATTCAAAGCTGCTTGGCCCCTCTCTTGCTGCAGTGTGGTCCATCTCATGTACTGGTCCTCATAGTTGCCAACAGGGTAATATTGTTCCTTTATTGCATCCACAAAAAAATCCCAAGTGGGATCATCCCCATATATTCCAGACTCCTCTGTGGAAATTTTCTCCCAATAAGTTTCCCATCAATTTTTGACATGAGGGAGAGCTTTAAGGAGTGCGAAGGTGATCTTTTCTTTGTCGGAAAAATTGTGAACAGAGAAATAACTTTCTAGCAAAGTTAACCATTTTTCTAGGGCTTCTGCATCTATCTGTCCTTCAAATACAGGAATATCAAAATTAACTTGTACCTTGAAAGGTGAGGTGCCTCCAAAGTGGCCACTTCATGAAGATGCGTCTGATTCTATCGGCGTGCGTTTAAGGATGTGGGCAAAATTCTCCATCATTTTGTCCCTCTGTCGCGTGAGAGCTTGCTCAAGCAACAGATTGATAGGATCGTCTGCTCCGTCGATTTTCTTTTCTTCCGCCATTGAGGGTTTCTTGGGTGTGCAAGAGAGATTGTCTTCAAGAGAGACAAGATCGAGATACAACTTGCTATACTCGAACCTCGTCGGGGACATGCACTGAAAAAAATGATCAAGAGCAGCCTGCTCTGATACCACTGATCCAGATTATTTTCGGCACGAAATGAGAGCGGAGATATAATAAATAAATGCACATAGATATTGTGTATATCCAGTAATATAACAGAAATATATCAGAGATGCAACCATAAACATAGAGATACAGTAATACACGATTTCTATTAATGAAAGAAATGTACAGAGATTGTAAAAATACAAAGTGAAAGACTCGCTAGAATGGTGGTAGCTTATCTCTGAGAAGAGATGTGACGGATACTCGCATTCGCAAGAAGATGATTACAATGAGGCTATGAAAGCCCTTCTTTTACAATAATCAGGAATGCCAAAAACCCTAGACATCCAAAAACCTAACCCTAGGAGATGAAGCGCCAAAAGTCATGTGGGCCCCGTTTGGGTAAGTGAGTACATCAACTTCACGGGGTTGTAACTTTTGCATACGATCTCAATTTTAGGCGTGTGATAGCTCGTTGGAAAGGTATCGTCGAGGAGATTCATTTTGGGGGATCAATTATTCCTTTGTTTATCATTGAGAACCTCGATATCGAAAAACCTTCATTTAGGCCCTCAAAATGGCCCCAAAAGTTAAAACCTGCTAAAAATAGTAAATTGCCAAAATTGCCAGAAAACTGTTTTGAGCCAATCAGAAAAGGTGGGTGGCCATTGATATCCACCTGGATCATTCTTTCTAGTAGAGTGAGTTTCCAAAATGCAGAACTTAACTACTTTAAGCTTGAGATATCTGGACTTAGTCTTACTTGCACCCGAAGGGGCCTGGAGATTCTCCAACACATGGATGATGTCTGCATACCATGGTGAATCAATGAACTGTTGAGACAACTACACACCTTTTTCTTCTTGAGAACATTCCAATAGATCAGCGATGAAATTCATTCCTATAGCATCACAATCCGACTACACCATTAACTTTGTGAGACCCTAACCTTTGATCAGCTTTGTTGGCTTGATTTCAAGATCGTGTTCTAACATGACCGCTCTCCACTTGCCTCTCCTTCCTTCTGGGTCAGGTTGAATCAGGATATAATTTACTAAACTGTTGCGTAGACAAGCGATGACGTGGGAGTGAAATATGTATGTCCTGAATTATTTCAAGGCTTTCACTAAGGCATATGCTTGTTTTTCCATGATGTCATACCTTAGTGGAGCATCGCGCAACGTTCAGCTAAAATAGGCTATTGGTTTTTCAAAATCCTGTTCATCTTTATGTAGCAGTACACCGGCAATAGTGTGCTCTGAGGCGAATGAAAATGGGAGAAAATATTTCATAAAGTCCAGGCTGGCTAGCACCACTTTGATATCTTCAAAAGACTTCTTGGCCTCCAGGTTCCACTTGATCTCATTTCCCTTCCTGAGCATGCAAGTTATATGTTTTATGATTTCTGCTAGGTTTGGGATGAATCTCCTCAAGAAGTTTACATTTCCTAGGAAGGATTGCACCTCCTTTTTACGGTGCAGGGTGTCGATCTTCAATATCCCTCCCCTATTGGGGTCTATCTTAATGTCTTCCTTGGAAATGATGTTCCCTAACATCTTTCCTTCTTCCACCGTGAAGTGCGACTTCTTTGTATTTAGTGATATGTCGAACTTTTTGCACTTCTGGAAAAATCTCTTCAGGTGCTCGAGATGTTGTTTGTTGGAGGCAGAGTACACTATGATGTTGTCTAGATAAATCACGATGAATTTGTCCTTTTCATCATCAAACGTGATGTCCATTTCCCTCTGAAAGGTGGATCCAGTGTTCATCAGGCCGAACGGCATCTTGGCGTACATGAACATACCCCATGGATTTGTGAAAGTCGTTTTCTCTCTATCGTCCAAGTGGACCATGATATTATTATATCCTAAGAACCCGTCCATCATGGACATATTCTGGGACCCCACCACTTTTTGCAGGATGTAGTCCATTTTAGGAAGGGGATAGTGGTCCTTGAGAGACACTTTATTTAAATTTCGGAAATCTACACACAGTCTTATCTCGCTGCTTTTCTTTCTTACAGGTACCAAATTAGCTACCCATTTCAAGAATCTCAAAGAAACAATAATTTTAGCATCGAAAAGCTTCTTTACCTCCTTCTAGATTAGCAGCAATAACAAGGGATTTATTCATCTCAACTTCTGTTTGAAAGGCTTTTGATCTTCCTTGAGAGGGATAACATGTTGGATCACTTTCGTGTCATACACTTTCAGGTCATTATAACTCCATGCGAAGACGTCTGGGAAACCTTTCATGAGATTTACGTAGTCCTGCTTGATCTCTAGACTGAGTGTCTTTGATAATTTTACCATCTTTGGGTTCTCTTTAGTCCTGATGTTGCAGTCTTCCATGTCTTCTTCGCTTGCAGTGATCCTAGGGTTCTTAGCCACATCATTTTCGTCAAACATGTTTTCTAGTGGCACCAACCCCTTTGGAATAATATTGTTTTTCAATTGTATTATATCCCTTCCCATGATCTAGTTTTGGAAAGGGTCGTCGTCACTGCACGCATCTACGTTGTCATCTTCATCATCATAGCATTCCTCGTCAATGTTTGTGTTAGTGAACTCGTTGCTCATGATGAGGAACCTTTCCACCTATTTGTCATCGTCAAACACTTGCTAGTGTTTGATGTTGTCAGGTACTTTCGACATGTGCTTGACCTCGATTTCATATATTTTGTCTGGAAAAACGGGGATCTTGAAAACCGAGGCCGAGGAGGCTAATGCATCGGCGATTTGATTTTGATCTCTAGGGATAGCAACCAAGTCATACTCTGAAAATCCTTCGAGAAGGTCCAAAGCCAAATTTCTGTAAGCTTTCAGTCTGGGGTGTTTGGTCTGATACACACCCTTTACCTGATTTATTATCATCTCAGAATCTTCCCGCACTGTTATCTTATGCGTGCCCAACTCTTTCAAAACTTGTAAGACCAAAATTAGTTCTTCATACTCGGCCATGTTGTTAGTGCATTCAAACGTGAGCTTGTATGAGCGCATATTTGTACTTTCTTCAGGAGGGCTCACCCATACACCGGCCCCAGATCCTTCTCTGTTGACTGCGCCATCAAAACTCATGTTCCACACCCCATTTTCTGCACGGTTTTCTCATCAGTTGTTGTGATGGTCGTCGGTTCTTCTTCTTCGAAACTCAAGTCATTGTAGAATATAGAAGAACCCACCTCAGTGTCGATGGCATATATAGGATGATTGTTCGAATGTGTCTTGTTGCTCACCATATATTTCAGCAACACTTCTTTGTACAGCCTTCTGTCATGGCCAAAAACAGGGATGGTGGCGTATGAAATATCCATCTGCAAAGTGCCCTTCAACTTCACAGCCCACGATCTTGATAGCGGAATGTTGAATTTTCGGGGAATTTCCACGATGAATATGTCCATGACCATGTTCTTAGCGGGGATTTGAGCTAACAACACAACTAGGTATTTAATGAGACACAAACATTTGAATTTCCTCGAGTCGAAAGAGAAAAGGTCTTTGTACAGCCTGGTGACATCCAAGCCCAACTCATCCATGATCACCTTCAGCATGAGTTTGTGGGATGCGTCGGAATCCAACATGGCATTGTGTAGGGTTAGGTCATGGATCTTTAAACTAATGTAGAACAGAGGGACATCCTCGGTATCGCTTGTATCTTCAATGCATAGCCCAAAAAGGATAGCGGGGTGATCATCTTGAATATTTAGAGTATCAGGGATCCTCCCCATTTTCATCATTTTAATTATTTGTTCATGATACTCACCCTTTCTAATCAGTTCATTAAACAGGACAGAGATTTTGATTTTTTCCATCTCGTGTTCGAAATTAAAAGGGGGGCAGGTTTTCTCTACCTCTTTTCCACTCGCCTCCTGGCCTGTCTTCAAATATTTCTTAGGGACCTCCTCCTTAGACTTGGCCTTTTCTGTTGTATCCTTGGCCATGATGTCCGGTCTCAGTTAGCTCATGGAAGGTGTGTCCAATGTAGGCTTCTTTATGGAGTTCATTTGTTGCAACTCGGCAGGTACGTCTTTGCTCTGGAGGTTGTACTTCTTTTGAAACTGCATGATGGCATTTTGATAGCCTTTCCTGAACTCTTCTGTCTCCCAATATGGAACATCATCTATTTTGAGTATCATACCATCATTGATCTCCAGCATGAAGTCTTCATTTTTGCTCATATACCGATCGTGCTCGCTCTTTGTCAAGAACACATGCGGGTTTTTGTCATCGCAACAATGCATCTGGTCATCAAAAGTCTAGTTGAAATCCTTGTCCGTGTAGTTGTTCTGGAAAGGAGGTCTTGTCTGCTGGTTGCCTTGATCCCTCTGCTCTTTCTGTTCCCTCTGCCTGATCTAAGGGATCTGACCCCTTCAGAGGTTTTGATTTCTAGGTTGAGGGTCGTTTTGTTCTCGGGCAGTAGGTTTGTTTCCCATGGACATTCTCTCCATCAACTTCTCCATGGTCTTCATCATCATGTCAAATTTGTCATTTGAGGACCGCAATGTCGATGGTTGTGCATATCCCTGGGGCCTCTTGTCGCCTCAGTTGAACCTCGGTTTTAATTTTCTCGATGTCATCATGTTCACTTCAACTTCGACAGCGTTACTCATTATAGCATCTAGACTCATTGATCTTCTTTCTCTTAAAAACAAGGAAAAGTCACTGTCGAAGTAATCCACGTACCACAATTGTGCATCACTGGGGGGCATCTTTACTTTCGCAAGGATTGAGTTGTACACCTTCAAAAAATGAGTTGATAATTCATGCACTGTCTCTTTCAGTGATTTCTTCATGTTATTGTATTATGTTAGCAGTTGCAAAGGGTTCTTCTTGTCCCCCCATTTATTTAGGAATGACGTCTCGACTGCGGCGAAGTCTCGAATGCTCGCGGGCAGGAGGGATTTGAACCACTTTCTTACGTCTCTAGAAAGGATTTGCACAAAAAGCCTCATTTTTGCATCTATGTAGTCTACCTCCTCCAAGTCGACGAAGTCATTAAACTAGTCCAAGTGCCTCTGAGCTGAAACATTTCCCTCAACGTCATAGAGTCTGATTCTTTGGTTATAATTCTGAGGCAAGTCATGTAATTGGGTCGGCAGGATGAGGGGAGTGAATATGGCTGCCATAGCCCTAGGAGGGTTCAGATTTTGAGGGATATTATTTGATACTAGGGCTTGAAATTTTTTTGGGTCGAAAACAGTCTCGTCCAAACTGGTTTCTGACTTAGACCTAAACAGAGTTTGCTCGAAAAGTGTGTCAACTCAAGGTCGTCAATGCTCTGTGCACCGTATTTTGGAAAGGACTGTCTTCTATCCAGGTAGTAGAATGGGTCTAGCGCTTGCTCTCTAGTCTTGTGAAGAATCTTCTTTGGGTCGTACACAGGCTCTAAGGGATTTGGGTCAAGGTTCGCTCTGGTGTAAATTGTCTTCGGAGCCAGGGTTCCTGAACTATGCTACTTGGAGCTACTAGTCTGTCTAGACTAGAATCGCCAGGGTAAGGTTTTCAACTGGTAGGGATGTTTGTCCCTCTATTACCCTCAAGGTTCAAACTGCAACGTTTGTCATTCTCCCAGGGAAAATCTATTCAATTTCGTCCCTGAGAATGGTGCTAGAATGTTATCACTTCGTAAATCTGTTCGGTTAATAAACAAACGGCGAAGGTAACTTTTTCAACCAACTTTGAGACTTGAAACTATCCTTTCAGATCTGGAGAGGGATCTCTCAAAAATGGCTCATTTTTCACACAGGATATGACTTTGGAAACAATGGCTATATTTAAACACCTTTAATATGATGGTTTCTAGTTATATTGGTGGAAGAAAGTGAGACTTGGGATATGGAGTCGATTTGAGGAAATGACAAAGATAAATGACTCAGTGACCAGACTTGAGAGGATAAGGCTAGGTGAGCAACAGTCTTCAATGTAAAACCGTAATGTGATGTGAGAAAATACAAGAAGTAACTCAGGAGCACCTCTGTGGGAGAATTCATAGCTATCTTTAGAGGAAAACATTTTGTCTAAGTGGCGCGAACAAGGGGCATTGTACAGCGAATCCACGGGTTCGAAATTTTTTTCTGAAATAGACAGAAAAAGATATGAAATAAATATAACATGAAGCACATACTTAAAGAAAGAAGCACAATACATCCAACTGCTACAACTAGAATCTTTTCATCAAGTCACAGGACCTTTGCATTAAATTTCGGTCAAAAACTCAAATTACATACAATAGTTTTCATCTACCAAATTTTCCAACCAACCTGGATTACATTGAAAAGATGAAATATATAAATGAGGGCGCCACTTGGGCTACCTTTCTCTCTAACTACTAACGCTAAAACTAGGAGAAATGAGTAGCCTGTGCTTGAGGCTCTTCGCATGGTGCTTTCAAAAGATAGACAATAATCACGTTTGTTTGCTCATGACTATTCGCAAATTTTTCCACGAGGATATGACCATTGGTCAGGTCCTGCTATGAAGAAAGAAGTGTCAGTGTATCCCTTTGATCAGGTATTGGAGTGAACAAGTGACCGTCAGGAACTTGTTGTTCGTCGTAACAGCTTTGATTTCAGTTACGCGCTAACTTGCTAGAAAATGCACGTGGCGAGTGGTCGTTTGATTGTCACGGCCATTACCAAAATGGCAGAGTGCTTTGGAGAAACGTGTCCTTCAAAACTTTCAAGATTTGTCTTATTTTCACAGGTGCAGAGACGAGTGCAAGCTAAACTTGGTTTTTCTACGCGTTGGCGAGAGCTACGCGAGCTTCCTTCTCGGTCACTTCGCATTCTCTGGAATGTTTCATATTCCTTTATTTCATTAGTCTATGTGTTTCTCGCAGCTTTACGATGGTGTCTTGCGCCTCTCTGAGCCGCCTCTTCAGCCATGCCACGTTCCCTTCGCGACCCCGCACTGTTGAAGCTTTCGTAATCTTTGTTGCTAATTGTCGCCTCAATTCCATGTTTTCCTGATAGAGTTCAGCGACAGCCAGCTTTGCCTACTTCAATTTTTGGGATGGCTCCAGATCATTCACCTCTGTGATATTTTCTTTCCTTTTTATGATCTTGTCTTCATGGCTCGATCCTCTAGCAGGCTCTAGCCGGATGGCGTGCATGAGTATTTTTTTAGCCACTGATCTGGCATGCGACTCTTCTAAAAATCAAGCTTCCATGGCTTCCTTATTCTTCCTCGGCCTTCCACTCCTCCGAGGCATTCATTGTTGGAGAGACGGGGATTCTGCAGTATTTCTTTCCTGCACAAGTCCTTCTGCTTTGGGCTCCGCACGGTTTGATCTAATCGTTTCTGTGGACGAAGGAATAACTCCTTTCACCTTCTTGGGAAAACCTATTGTGGGCAAGAACAAATCCCAATCATTTTGGGGATTGGTCCTGGCAGTTCGGCTACTCTGCATGCCCTTTATTAAGCCTTGGGAGGTTTCCATGATGCAACCAATGTGTATTTTGCACGCAAGATATCCAGTAGACGCACAGGGGATGAAAAGAACTTAACAAACTAGACTGGCATGGGAAATTTGCGAACAGAGTTCAGGCCTAGTTCTACAACTGGAAAAGGTGCCGAGCATCCGAGATTTATAATGAGTTTGGAAAGAAAAAAAAACCATGCTGGAAGACAGTGAATTCATGGCAACGAGATGTTTTGAATCGAGTTGCAGGCTCTCCATGGAAACTCCCTGTGTGTAGGATATAGGTAATGAGGCTTGATGGTCATACGTGATATGAAATCCGTGATTTTTCGTTCCCTTGGCCTTCATGATGAACTAATAATAACTATTGTACTCACCGATGAGACCTTCATTAACCACTTGACTTGACCTTGGGCACGTAGAGACTAGTTTCTTAATGGGACTCAACTTTCTGGAAAAGACATACCCGTACCACGTATAAAAATTTTGACTCTGACACCCCTTCCCATTTCCAAGGACCAATCGGCCACTTGTTGACTTCAAACTCATGGTGCTACGTACTTGACCTCACATGTTTGGACGCATGGGTCACAACATGACTTAAAACCGACTCTAAATGGAAAGAAAAATGGCGATGCTAACAATGTGAACATCATACCTTTAGTTTCACATGACTATCTAATTGGCATGGATTGGTTGAAAAAACACCATGATGTCCTATATTTTTACAACAATACAATCACTTGTCTTGATGAGGGAGGGAAACGAGGAAAAACTCAAGTCATTCCAAGAGTTATTAGAGAAATTTCAGCCATGTAGCTGAAAAAGATTTTTAGGAAGGGATATCAGATATTTGCAACCCGTATGGAAGAGGGAGCCAAAGAAAAAGTGGCAAGTATTGAAAAATTTTGAAGATGTTTTTGGGAAAATCCTAGAAC
>ML783989.1:18429-41227 GCA_009831015.1 Picea engelmannii
TAGATACCCCTTGACTCCATTGTCTTTGATTGGATTGGCTCTAATCTCTATTTCCTTCCATCGCCCTTTTCTTATTTCCTAAAATACAAAATAATTATTACTAAAGCTACTCTCATATTACCTTGTGCCTTGTTGCTTAGCTTTATTAATCCTACTAGGGATACCCCCCTTGAGCCGAAGGAGAGCCGGCCTAAAGTGAAGAGGATAGGTTACTTAGGTGACCATCCTAGTAGTTCCCTCTTGGGTTGTACCTTGTGGATTAGGGTTTTTATCATCAGGTACAAGTTGGGAGGTAGTAGCGCTTTAAATCACAAGTCTGGTAACAATGATAAAAAGATGGTTGCTCTCTCCATATGACACCCAAGAAGTGTTTCTCTTTTTCAAGTTCTTGTGTTCTTGCTTGGTTTCTTTGTGTTCAGTTTTTGTAATAATGAAGGTGATGAATACAGTACAAAATATTGTCTATCGGTATGCAAGTATAGGTAAATGGTGTAACCCTTCATCAGGTTATAATTTAATAATTAATATATATATTTCTGTATGTATATTAATTTATTTACTTTCATTAAGCATAGGACAGACACCTTCCAATTATCAGGCATCTCCTTCCTGTGGAAAAGGCAATGATGGGCAACATTTAATGAAGATCCACAATGCTTCACCAGGGGGAATCATTGCCTTACAGTTTGGATTTAGCCAGTTAGCATCATGCTACGATAGGCATCAGGAAACACAAGATATTGTCTATCTTTATCCAAGTATAGGGAAAGGATGCGACCCTTCATAAGGTTTTAATTTAATAATAAAAAGATATACTTGTATTAGTTTTATTTATATTAGGCATATTACAGACACCTTCCAGTTATCAGACTTATCCTTCCTGTGGAAAATGTGATGTCGGGCAACCTTTAATGAAGATTCCATAATGCTTCACCAGGGGGAATTGTTGGCTTACAGTTCAGATTTAGCCATTTAGCATCATGCTATGATAGACATCAGAAAAGCATCAGACTCTTACAATAGGTGCTAAAGAAGACATGTTGATTTTTCTCGCCTATGTTGGGAGGAGAAGTTCACATGCCTCTGTTATTACCCAATTATAGAAAGCTGTATAATGTAGCTCTTAGTGTGCACTAATAAAACATAAAGTGCATTCTTTTCAGAAAAAATGTATGATGCTGATTCTAAATCAGATTCCATGGAAAAACAGAGTTATTTGTCCGGACACAAAATAATCCTACTTTTAACATAACCTACAAAATTCGATTTCGATGCATAAGCCTTTATGCTGATTTATATGTCATTGAACATTATTTCTTGTGAACTTATAAAACGACTTTGGAAACTATGGTCAAATGGATAGACAATAGAGCTTTCCTAATATCTTCCTATTCCCACATCGAATGCTTTCTGGGAAACAAGAACCCCAAAACAGTTTGATAGATTTCTTCAATCATGATGCTATTAATTGGCATTCATATAAATGATAAAAGTTTCTTGCACAATGGTGCTTTAGATGATGGGCTGTTGCATGGCACAGAGCAAGTCTATTGACATCTTCTGTTTTCTAGCTGTTGAAATTGCTGTGAACGTTAATTTATCTGAAGTTTCAGTGTTTCTTTTTATTTCTTTTGGAGGGGGCAAAATGGGATAGAACATAGGATTCGGGAATCTATCCCAGATTTATCAAGAATGGATCCCACACGTATCTCCTCAATATCAATTCCATATCTTTTCCAAATATGGATCCAAGCTGTATCCAAGGAGCCCAATCAAATACATATCCAACCATGTCCATGGGGAGGGGGAAAGTATCCAGTAACATAAATTCTGGGCTGTGCGTTTTGGATTAACTTCCAGTTATTGTAGAACCATATATTTGTTTTTTTTTCTTTTATGTCTTCCTAATTCCAGCAGATACCTATTAAGTTTAAAAATTACAGGAATGTTTTGTACAATATTCGGCACTGAAGAAACATTTCATATCAGGCTTCCTCTTTTATACAAAGGAAATTGACAAATTGTGTACATGGGAAAGTCATGTGCTTGCACTCTGGTAGGGGATGCCATTGGGTGACCGACATTCTTTTTATATGAAAATGTAATTTTAAAACCTTTAATATCAGTTGCTTTCCACACCAGGTTATAAGTGATCTCTGAAAGAAATTTAGGTGTGTTCTGGGAAAATGTAGATTATGTTGCTTCTTTTATCATTCTCTTGAGTTTGCTAATAGTATATCTCCATAAGATTACAAGTTTACAACTCTTGCAGGTGCTGAGCTTGGTGACAAGTCAGTCAGAAGGAGAACTATTTGAAGAAGCCCTTGCTCGTGTTAAGCGTTGTGTTGGGGGTGGTGCATCTCTAGGGAATTCAGATGATAGTGATAGTGATTTAAAAGTGGTAGCAGAATCTGTTTCAATCAATCTTCGCTGCCCTGTAAGTAAAAAGATTGAGACGTTGAGTACTAGATTGACATGAAACTTTCGGTGTGAAGGCATTGAGATTTGTGACCTTGATTTTATTGATATTTTTTGATGACCATCCATTTTCATAATTCTTATATCCCATTCTATGCTTTATTATGTACCTGGTAATTGCTGGTAATGAGTTAGCAATTGGGCCTTACAGAATTAAATCCTGCATTAGATCATATGCACATCAGATGTTTGGACTTTGAAGTATTGCAATGGAAGAGTTGCTGCAGATCAGGAAAATGTAAAATAATTTCAGAAGCATTGAAAGACAATGTAGAAACTAAAGAGGAATTCTAAACCAGGAAGAGATTGGAAGCTTATGGTGCATGATCTTTTTTTGTGTCATTTCTGTTTCTTTGAAAGCTTTAAGTGAAAACTCACATATTGTATCAGGAATTACAACTTCCTAGTGCATATGCATGTTGGGGTGTTGCATTGTATTTGGTATTTCTCTTTTTATGTTTATAGATAGCATTTCCTGAACTTTCATATGAATTTGGGTGGTTGACAGCTAAGCGGATCACGTATGAAGGTTGCTGGAAGGTTCAAACCATGCATTCATATGGGGTGTTTTGACCTCAACACTTTGGTAGAACTTAACCAGCATGCACGGAAGGTTAGAAATTACTCAAAACTGCAAGTTTATTGCTAACACAGTCTTCTGTAGATTTTAGACATCATTGCATGACAAACATGCTAAGTCGTGAAAACAGTATTGCTATCTGACTAAGTTTGATTCTTAATGCAGTGGCAGTGCCCAATATGTATGAAGAATTATTCATTGGAGGACATCATAATTGACCCATATTTCAATTGCATTACATCACATGTAAGCATATCCTCTATTTTCTTCTACAGTTGGGTTGTAAATATTAATCACATGCATGGTGCAGATTTATGATCAACTTTTACTTGCCCATTAACATGCATACTATGGTTCCTGGATGCAGATCAAAAACTACCCCGAGGATGTAACTGAAGTTGAAGTGAAACCAGATGGCTGTTGGCGTCCAAAACATGATGGTGAAAACAAGTTACATGAGCAATGGAGATTGCCTGATGGATCCATAAATATGAAAAATCAAGATGTCAAGAATCAAAAGGTAAGTTTGAAACAGGTAAAGCAGGAGGACCCTTGGAAAAAGGTAAAGCAGGAGGATGTCTTATCAGAGGGGCGTATGACATTGAAAATTGGAATCAAGAGGAATCAAGATGGTTCCTGGAAAGTAAGTGGTGCAGATATTCAACCTTCTGAAGCAAACAATATGTCTAGAGAAATTGATAAAGAGAAATTTAAACTTCACAGCAGCAGCAGTGCAACTGCTAGCAACAGAGTTGATGAAGATGCAAGTGTTAACCAGGAAGCAAGTTGGAACCTTGAATTTTCAGAAAATAATGATGCTGACTTTGATTCTACATCTTTAGGCAATGCCTGCCCTCCATGTAAATCTAGCAGGCTTGTTCATTCACAGGCTCACAAAGAGTCTGAAGTTGTAGTTCTAAGTGATTCAGAAGAGGAGAATGGGGATGAACTAAACATTGGTTCATCAGCTACATCAGCATTTGTGGGTTCAGATAATCTTGGTCCAGGTGGATCATTAATGTTAAACTGTCAAGAAGTTTTACCAGAGGGCCCACAGGTTGATAGCAGTCGTATTCCATTCATTCCTGCTAGTTCGTCTAAACTTCGGAATTCCTTTTGTGAAAATTCAGTCCCAGATAATGTGAATCCTTCCCTTGGTTTATTTGTAGGCAATGGTAGTGATTCAACTTTACCACATTGGCCAGTGCATGCTCAGGATGCAACATTCCACTTGTTTGGAACAGATGCAGATGTTCCTGATGCCACTGGAAATTCATGGCATGAATCTGCGGTACATCCTACACCTTTCAATACATATAGTATGGATCAACAACAAGAAGAGAACAGGTTATTTGGGTCAAGAATTTCTGAATATAGACAGCCCTTGGATTGCTCTCCAGGTTATTTGAATACAGCAGCAAGTGATGATCAAAATGACAACTCAAGGGATATTGAAACTACAAATGTTCCGCTGCAGTTCTTTCTTCCACCCCAGCCAGATCGAGAATCTGTTCAGGTTGATACAAGGGAACCAAGGGCACCTTCTATTACTCGTGATGATGTTGTTGAGACCAATTGGATTTCGCTTGGATTAGGTGGTAGCAATACATTGGCTGAAAGACACACCCAGGAGCGTGCTGATGAAATTCATGATAGGCCACAGTCTGAACGTGAGAGAGGGAGACTGGACTCCTTAGCTAACACAGGTATAAAGTAAAAATCATTTAGTTTGTTTCGTCACTCATGTCAAGTTCAAGATATTCAAGTGCAGTTATAACCTGCACCTTTCTGTGTTATTGGTTGTGTGCAGCTTCTGTGCTTCTGAATATGAGTAACAAAAAATCTCAAATAGCATCAACCAATAATTGTGGGTCTGAGCGTCTATTCTCTTATCATCAACGACCACGATCAGCTCGTCCGAGGTTATATCTTCGAGTTGATTCCAATTCTGATTAGATGGAGCTCCTGTAACATATGAATCAACTCTAGTCATGTATAAAATTTTGATGTCAAGGTTATCAGCTTTTCCAGGAGTCAGGTAATTAATTTATGTTATTAATGATTAAAATTGAAACCTTGGTCGAACGTTATCATATACTTAAGTTGAGAGCGATACTTGTAGGAGCGACTGCAGTCTTATCACAATTTTGTCTCGGGAGTTAGTAAAAAGCATCCGGCAATGCGTAACAATGCAATGCTGCAGCAACTCTAGTTCCAAATGTTACTTTGTCGGTGAGTTTTGTGCTCTGGGCACGACCAAATGATGTATAGGACAATGTCTTTATGAGATGTGAAGTGAGAGACTAGATGGTATCTGTATATACAATGTATAATTAGATCCATCCTATCATTGGATACTGGCTCGTCGCTGTAGCTTTTGCCTGCAATCATAATCCAGACTGTCAGCAATATTGGGTAAAGACCAGTCTCATGTACGACTCTAATTTCAAGTCGTTTCATGAATCCAAGTATTCCTAATCATGGTGTTTTGAGATCATGTTGCATACCGCAACCATGATTTTCATGATGGTTTCATGGCAGGTACAATCTCTGCTTATTACAGTTAACAATGTATTAGATTGGACAAAGTTTGTTGACAAGCATCAGATCAACTGTTATCTAACTCGATAACTGGTCTATACTCTTGCTTGAGACCGGTGATCCTAATCAGTTATTACTTTGATTTGAGTTTGGGTGACTTGAATTTTGAGTCTTGTATGGTACTGTTGTTTGTCGAGCAGTGCTCATGTACTGGATCTGAAACTGACATGCTAGTCAGCTGAACTGAAATTGAGCTTTCAACTGGCCATGCCAATCGGATATTGAGGATTGTGGGAGCCCAAACTCTATCAATATGGACTGGGCCAATAATATGGGTCATCTCTATTCATACTTGCTTTGCCATGGTTACTTATTCTACAGACAAAGGATTTGGTTGAAGCTATTGTTGCTGACATTGGATGGATCACTCATCCCGTTCAGTTTTGTTGTTGTAATCATATTTCTGAGTGCAATTGTGCTGAAGCTGACAAGGTTACTAATACGCTTTCCCCGGTTTATTGGTATTCTTTCAATTCATTTCAGTTAAACTTGAGCAGTGGATCATACCCCAAAAGAACATCATAATGGTGTTAATTAAGCACCAGATTGCTGGTATGACTTGCATGCCAGGTTATTAGTGGTGGCAAAGCAATGTACCATGTAAAATATTCATTAAATACTAGTTGAAAGTTGAATTATGCCATGATCTTAGTGTCTTTCCTTAGTATTTGACTCTGTTATGTTGTCTGCGATGGGAAGCCCTTTCTTATGCTTGATTTTAATAATGTTGATATTTTCCTTTAAAGAAAATTTCATGATGAACATATACCCTCACCCATGATAGTTGTAGCCTTTTACTCCAAAAGGCTGATAGCTTGCTCTACTGCTTGAGCTACATGCCTTTCATCCTACTTGAGTCCTTCAACATAAGGAAGAACACCACTACAGGGCTATGTGGCAGCACATTCCAAATTTGTTGGAAATAAGCTGTGAAACATTTACAGAGTTCTATATCAATGACTGATAAATAAGGCTACACACATTAAGGTCCTGCATAGATTTAGCTCCAGGCATGTATGATGGACACTCAGATTCCATGCATTTTTTATTTTGGTCTCTGTTTTACTGAGCTAAAACGTCTGTACATTATTATCAAAAGGAGGATCCTTTGGAAAGCAGGCATGCAAGGATTTCATGAGAAACTGATAGCCATACAGGGAGATCAGAACAGGAAGGCATCATTGCAGATGGAGAACTGATTTGAAGATAATCACATCGACTCTCTCAGCTCAAGCTGTCTTATTGCAGTTTTTCCATTAATATGTTTTAGAGCAGGATTCAAGGGTTTTATTTTCGTGCTTTGATCAATATGTAAGGTGACAAATCTCAACATGCATATCCTTTTTTGCAAGGTCCTTCAGTTTCAAAGATTTGTTACATTTCTGTGATGGGACTGTTTAGGGGATATGAGGTCCAATTTTCTATTGAGTTGATTTGCAGGAAGCTGTCTTGTCATCCAAAGATTGATAAGATGGTGGATAAAAAATAGAACGGCTTTGAGAAGAATGTAATTTATAAATTGTCAAACAATTTCCATCCTACACGTAAATCCTTTTTATTATGATGTGAAAGTTATTTTTGTGTTTTATCAGTACCTTAGGTTAGAACCACCCACACTAAACCTAGTTATACGATGAAAATCAAGAAAACACTACTCAAATCGAAAACATGACAATAAATTTGTTCTCCTAATTCAACTTATAGAAGACCTTGAATGCATCATTAGTGAAAACGAGCTTCACATAATTTTGGCAACTGTCTTAATTGATGTGACACACTCCCATTTATTGAATGTTCTGTGCAACTGAAGGAAGAGTAATATGCAGCATTCACTTAAAATGCTGCAGTCAATATTGTTAACAAAGTTGTACCTTTCAAACCAGTTTACTGTTTTCTAGATATTGCTAGTCATGCATTCCAGCTTCTTTTCACAGGATGGATGCAAGTGTTTATGTTTTGGTGTATTTCTCTGGATGGATGCAAGTGTTCATGTTTTGATGTATGTTTTCTCTGATATATTTTTTATTTTTCTTACAGCAGCATATGTTGTGTACTGAAGATTATGATATATGATTACAACCAACGTGCACTGAAAATAACTTTCAAACATTCCCAATATCAGCTGTAATAGAAACTGGATTCCAAATTTATAATATTGAATTTTTTTATGTTTTAGGCTTTAGATTCTGACCATTTTATTGCATTGAGACACTGAAATTTAAATTTTTCAATCAAGGGATTTTTAGTTCTCAAGAGAGGTGTGAGGCTAGTAAGGTCCAATTCAATTTTGCTTATATTTTATTAGTGAGAAGATCTTAACAAGTTCAAGAGAGGTATGAGGCTAGTAAGGTCCAATTCAATTTTTCTTAGACTTTATTAGGCAGTTGGTTGGCTATTGCATTCTTTTTATGATGGAAGGTGTTATTGTGCCCCTGGAAGCTTTATCCTTTGCATTCTTGCTTCTGGTACAGCGAAGATGAGAGTTGCTGGGATTCGAGCTCTGTATCTCCTCGTTCAGTGAGAGGAGCCAACAACTGCGAGGTTCACACCATTCCTCCTCTCAATTTGTACAAAATAGACAAACATCTATACTAATTCATGTCTAAAAAAACATTGTAAGCTCATGAAAAATGTGACAGTGACTCGTCAGGTAGAAGATCTTAACAAGTTCATATTTTTTAGGTCCAATTGTTTTTTTGTTTCAAAACTTTTTTCTTCTCTCTTGAGAAGTTCTTGTCAGGTTACAATAACAGTTTGATATAGATGACATGGGAATTGTTTTTTTGTTTCAAAACTTTTTTCTTCTCTCTTGAGAAGTTCTTGTCAGGTTACAATAACAGTTTGATATAGATGACATGGGAATAAAACATCATGCTCATACTCAAATATAGCTATATAAAACCTATGAAATCAAGCATGCAAGTAGAGAGAGGAGACTGTTGTAACATACACATATCATACACTTTTAATTGTATTATCCAAAAAGATCGCTTATGCTAATTTTGTGTATGACAACAACTTGGAGAAAATGACTTCATACAAATATATTGGAATCGATTTTCATCACAAGCCTAAGTAGAACTATAGCATTGAAAAAAGGATAAATGGAATGCAAAAAACTTATTATGGACTTGAAAACAGTGGTAATTCAGTGGACCTTTGGCTACGGGTTAAGAAAACACTCCTCTTTGACATTGTCATTACTCATGTTATTTTATATGGTTGTGAAGTTTGGGGCTGCAACATCTCTAGAGAATCGTGGAGAAAGATAGAGAAGATAGAATAAATCCAAAGGTATTTTATAACTTAGAATATCAAAATTAAAGGAAATAAACCTATCATATCCTACTCATAGAAGTGAGTCTTTCCTCAATTGAGAGCATGACTATGACTAGGTACCTAGTGTACAAGAACAAGATGAAACATGGAAGACAAGAGACTTCATAAGATTGTTTCAAACTCTAGTCAAAACGACTTGTGGCTAAATGAAGATGTCACTTTGCAAAATAACAATAATGTTAAAAATATTATTATATCTAAATTTGAGGAAAGATTTTGGTGTGATAACAAATTAGAGGATAGAAGAAAATTAAGATGCTCTGAGAAGGCAATATCTAGAAGATCTAAACATTTCTCTATTTTCACTAGTGTAAAAAAATAAATCAACATAGCTAAAATAAGAATAAACTCTCATGAACTCCATAGAGAAAAAAGGCATTGGACAATTCCTAAAGTCGCGGGTCAAAAGAATTTGTTATCTTTCTGACACTAAGAGGGTAGAAGATGAAAAGTACTATCTCTTAGAATGTTCTACGTCCATCGACATTAGATCAAAAATTCAAAATATTTGTTACAATATTGACCATCTTAACCTTTCAACTCATCAAAACTATGGTCATTTAGGATTGTTTCTCTTAAAACTTTTTAAATATAGAAATAAAATTTGAAAGCAAACCAAGTAATTCTTTTTTTTTAAGGTCTTATTACTACTCGATTTAGATAGTACGACACAAGATAAGTGTCCACTGTCACCTCGATATGAATCCCCACCTTTTAAGCGAACTCCTACTAAGGGCCATGGGATGCTTNGAAAGCAAACCAAGTAATTCTTTTTTTTTAAGGTCTTATTACTACTCGATTTAGATAGTACGACACAAGATAAGTGTCCACTGTCACCTCGATATGAATCCCCACCTTTTAAGCGAACTCCTACTAAGGGCCATGGGATGCTTTCCTAATCTACACCCAACTTCACCAGGGATAAGTAGATCAATGTCTAGATGTTGTAACTACGGTTAAGGTAGGAGTTAATTAACAAATTACTAAAATGAAAATGATAATAAATTGTGGAAATAATACAGATCAACAAACAAAATATCACTCAACCTTCAATTATTTAGCTCTAATAACAACGGAAGAGTGAGTGATGAATACACTTACCAAGTACAAGATGAAATCATTATTTAAATGTAGTGATATAAAACCTAGGAAATCAAGCATGTGAGTAGAGAGAGGAGATTATTGTAACCTACACATATGGTACACTTTTTACTGTATTATCCAAAAAGATCGTTTATGCTAATTTCGTGTATGACAACAACAACTTGGAGAAAATGACTTCATACAAATATCTTGGAATCGATTTTCATCGCAAGCCTATGTAGAACTATAACATTGAGAAAATGATAAATGGAATGCAAAAAACTTATTATGGACTTGAAAATAATGGTAATTCAGCAAACCTTTGGCTACGGGTAAAAAAATAATAATTCTTTGACTCTATCATCAGTTATGTTATCTTATATGGTTGTGAAGTTTGGGGCTGCAACACCTCTAGAGAATTGTGGAGAAAGATAGAAAATCCAAAAGTATTTCATAACTTATCATATCAAAATTAAAGGCAATACACCTATCCTATCCTCATAGAAGTGGGTCTCTCCTCCATTAAGAGCACGAATATGACTAGGTACCTAATGTACAAGAATAAGATGAAACATGGAAGACATGAGACTTAATAAGATTGTTTCAAACACTAGTCAAAACGACTTGCCGCTCAAACAACATTGGCATAATGATGCCAAGTTTTGGCTAAATCATTGGGAATAAAGGAAGAGGTCTCTTTGCAAAACAACGATACTGTTAAAAATATTATTATATCTAAATTTCAGGAGAGGTTTTGGTGTGATAACGAATTAGAGGATAAAAGAGATTAAGATAATATAAGGAGGTGATCAAACATGATTTAGAAGATCTAAACATCTCTCTATTTTGACTAGCGTAAAAAAAAATCAACATTGCTAAAATAAGAATAAACTCTCATGAGCTCCTTAGTGAAATAAGGCGTTGGACAATTCCTAAAGTCGCGGATCAAAATAATTTGTTATCTTTGTGACACTAAGATGGTTGAAGATGAAAAGTACTTTATCCTAGAATATTCTACATACAACCACATTAGATCACAATTTCAAAATATTTGTTACAATGTCTAACTTCTTAACCGTTCAACTCATCAAAGCTATGGTGATTTAGGACTGCTTCTCTTAAAACGTTTTAAATATAGAAATAAAATTCTAAAGCAAACCAAGTAATTCCTTATTTTTCTTAAGGTCTTGTTACCATTCGATTTAGATTTAGCAGTCTCGTCAAGGTCCTATGAGGCACTAAGGTGGTACCACACAAGATAAGTGCCCACTGTCACCTCGATGCAAATCCACTCTTTTTAAGCCAACTCCTACTAAAGGCTATGAGAGGCTTTCCTAATCTACACACAACTTTACCAGGGTTAAGTAGATCATTGCCTAGATGTGGTAACTAAGGTGAAGGTAAGAGTTGACTAACGAATTACTAATATGAAAATAATAAGAAACTGTGGAAATAATGTAGATCAACAAACAAAATATCCCTCAAACCTTGAATTATTTATGTTTAATAACAACGAAAAAGTGTGATGAATACACTTACCAAGTACAAAATGAAATCATTATTTAAATATAGCTATATAAAACCTAGGAAATCAAGCATGCAAGAAGAGAGAAGATTGTTGTAACATACACATATGGTACACTTTTCATTGTATTATCCAAAAGACCACTTATGCTAATTTCGTTTATGACAACAACGACGTGGAAAAAATGACTTCATACAAATATCTTGGAATCAATTTTCATCACAATCCTAAGTAGAACTATAGCATTGAGAAAATGATAAATGGAATGCCAAAAACTTATTATGGACTTGAAAACAATGGTAATTCAACGGACCTTTGGTTACGGGTTAAGAAAAAATTCCTTTTTGACGTTGTCATCACTCATGTTGTCTTATATGGTTGTGAAGTTTGGGGCTACAACACCTCAAGAGAATCGTGGAGAAAGATTGAGAAAATCCAAAAGTATTTTATAACACATAATATCAAAATTAAAAGCAATACACCTATTCTATCCTCCTCATAGAAGTGGGTCTTTCCTCCTTTGAGATCACGGTTGTGACTAGGTACCTAATGTAAAAAAACAAGATGAAACATGGAAGACGAGATACTTCATAAGATTGTTTCAAACTCTAGTCAAAATGACTTGTGGCTAAAGAAAGGTTGGCATAATGATGCCATGTTCTGGCTAAATCATTTGGAATAAAGGAAGAGGTCACTTTGCAAAATAACTATAATGTTAAAAATATTATTAGATCTAAATTTGAGGAGAGATTTTGGTGTGATAAAGATTTAGAGGATAAAAGAAAATTATGATGCTATAAGGAGGCGATCAACGAACAAAATATCACTCAAACCTTGAATTATTTAGCTCTAATAACAGTGAAAGAGTGAGTGATGAATACACTTACCAAGTAGAAGTTGAAATCATTATTTAAACACAGTTATATAAAACCCAGGAGATCAAACATGCAAGTAGAGAGAGGAGATTGTTGTAACCTACACATATGATAAATCTTTCATTGTATTATCCAAAAAGGTCGCTTATGCTAATTTCATGTACGACAACAACAACTTGGAGAAAATGACTTCATACAAATATCTTTGAATCAAGTTTCTTCACAAGCCTAAGTAGAACTATAACATTGAGAAAATGATAAATGGAATTCAAAAATCTTATTACGGACTTGAAAACAATGGTAATTCAACAGACCCTTGGCTACGGGTTAAGAAAAAACTCTTCTTTGACTCTCATTTCTCATGTTATCTTATATGGTTGTGAAGTTTGAGGTTGCAACATCTCTAGAGAATAGTGGAGAAAGATAGAGAAAAATCAAAAGTATTTCATAACTTGTGGTATCAAAATTAAAGGCAATACACTTATCATATCCTCATAGAAGTGGGTCTCTCCTCCATTGAGAGCACCAATATGACTAGGTACCTAATGTATAAGAACAAGATGAAACATGGAAGACATGAGACTTCATAAGATTGCTTCAAACTCTAGTCAAGACGACTTGTCGCTTGTTGAGATCAATTCCCGCTTCTGAGACTTCCCTCCCCTTTCTATTCTCCCAAATTCTTTTCTCCCTTTCTTTTCCCTCTTCTATACTTCCCTGTTTTCCCAATTTCCTTTTTCCCTTTCTAGTTCTATACTTAGTCGTTTTTTCAGAACGACGGGTTCTTGGGATGGCAGACTCGTGAATCCTCACCTCCAATCCACATTCTCACATATCGAGTCCACCCGATCGCCACATTATCCCATACTTAGTCGTTCTTACAATTGCGGTTTCCTGGGTTGGCGGAGTCGAACTCTCACATCCCATGTTCCGTGATACACATTTTGCATCCAAAAGATCTGTGATCTACATTTTGACCCCCGGACGCCCCGGGCTTCCAAGTATCTCATCTCTCCTTTGATAAGTCCGATCGACCGCATCACAACACTTAGTCATTTTTCAACCTCCTGCAGTCGCGGGTTCGCGGGTTCACAAAAATCTCAAATCCTATTTTGCTCTCGCCTGTCTCCGTCACCTTCGCGCTTTCCCCAATATACATTTAGTATGCTTTAATGCTAACAATGCATCGTGCATGTTCTGTAAAGATGATCATTAATAAACAAAGAGCTCGAGGAGATCTCCTATTAAAACACATTAAACCAAGATTTGCGGAGGATTATATTATCTCTCTCAAGTGTTCATTTGTAAACATTATCTGGAGCAAATGAATGTTTTCGTCAACTTATGGTAGTAACTCGACAACAATTCTGTGGAGATAAATTGAACATTTTCGGACGTGAGGACCAGAGCTTTCAGTGGTCTAGAGCATATTCTTACTAGTCATCCCCTTCTACCCATAAGGAAGTAATCTAGACGTCTGGAATCACTCGTGCATGTTGCGTCTCAGAGGTTTTCGACTGTAAGGAGTTGGTCACCTGGTGCGCCAAGAGATATATTCCAAGCCAGCGGATCATTCAATTGCGAGACCATTCCCCTATCTATTTGTTGCCTCAGGTATTTCGTAAGATGTTGGGACTTCCCGAGCCAACGCTTACCTTCAAGGGTGAAGATTACAAAGAATTCTTAAATAAGCACGACAATGGGTTGGACCTCTTACTCGAGTTCCTGGAGAACCCAACGACCATCCCTGAAGACATCACGAGATTGCAGGTTGGCTCATTTAAAAATCCCTCCCGGGAAATTGCTTGGTTGTTCACGAGGGTAACAGGATAAAAAACTACAACCAACATTTCCTGCAATATTCTTTACATTTTATACTTTACGGTCAAGGAACATGCCATTTTCGATTGGGGAAAGTTGATTTCCATTGAAATCTCTTCCCAATTGTCACGATGCAAAAAGGAGAATAAATTCTTTATGTCCTCTTATTTGGTTTTCGCGATAGCACATTGTTGCCAATTTCCGAGATTATCTGTGTGTAAGAATGTAAACCGTGAATTTGACCCGGTAACCTTTTGGTATCAAACATTATGGAAGCACAAAGCCTCCCAATATTTTTATGTAGTTTTTAATGATTTTGTCTCGGTTTTTAAAGGTTTTTTGTTGGGAAAGGACACCCTCTAGATGTTCGACCAAGCGAGTAAGTTCCTGGATAGGAAGGGGACACTGGAACAAATGGAGAATTACAATGTCAGAAGGATTTTCGGTTCCAAGGAAGATCCTTCCTTCCTTCCATGCCACATATCTGACAAAATGTTTGTTACTGAAGTAGCAAGGAAGTACAACTACTGGTTGCATTTTTTCCATGAAAAGAGAAAAAAACAATTCATACCTCTGCCTTGGAAAGTTGGGGATTTTGTATTCACAAATATGAACAAGATTGATGAATTTGCAAGCCATTTCCACAGCTTGAATCTAAGGTATGCTGAAAGAATAAAAGGGTTCGACCCTAGCGGATTTTTTGTAGAACATCTACTGACAATTGTTTTCAACAATTATTTTATTAATGCTATTCTGAATGAAGACAGAGATAATGACTCGGGCACTCCTGTTCATGACACTGACGACCTGAAAACAATACTCAACACCAATGAGTCGTACAAACAGAAAATAAATGGTCATGGCGAGAAGAGTGCCCAGTCCCCAACTTTCACTCCAAAAATTACAACATCTCGGTGTAGTGCTCCAACGACGCACCCAATTAAGAAAGTGACCCACATTTCTTCAGGTGGAGGAGGAGATAAGAACCCTCCTTCAGGAAAAATTGAAAGCTCCCATAAAATTCCCTCAAGGAAGAAAAGAAAAAATATTGTGCAAGAAGAGGAAGAACCTCGAGTCGAAAGTGACATCCACGATTTCTCCCTTGAGGATATGGAACTCAAGATTGATATTGAAAAAATGTTCCCCGACACTAATGAACCAGGGGACATGACTCACCAAAATCCTCTGATGGAAATAATTGAGAGCGAGACCTTCGATGAATAAGAGTTTTGTATTTCAGAGCCTAAGTCAGGGTTCACTGAACTTGAACCTTGAGGTTCGAAATTCGGCGAACCTCAAAAAAAATTTCAAATTCGTCCAGGTTCGCAGAACCTCATCGCAAACCTAAATGAACCCGAACCCTAAGGTGAATTTAAACACGATTTTTTTTGGGGATTCGACATGAAATTCGATTTAGGGTTGGGAATTTCGAAAACGATGTCAAAGTAAAAAAACAAATCTTAATTCGAGCTCGGAGTCTGCCCGCCGCACTGGAACCCTCGCGTGATTTTCATTAAGAAATCACCCCTTCCCGTCGCACCGGAACCCTCACTTAATTTTCATTAAGAAATCGCCATTTCCTCGTACAATCAACACAAACCTACCAAAATAATTACTGTTGCTTGTCTTTGTGATTTTAGGACATTCCCTCCTGTGAAATTCTGTTCAAATCTGGATTCCAGCATGAAATTTTACTTCTATAAGGTGACAATGGATACATAAGAATGGTCGCATTGATCACATTACTTGTTGTGTCTTCGAAGTGTGGGGGCATATTCTCAATTTTGAGAATTGCCTTCTGCTGGTTCATACAAAGTCAAACAAACACATTTATAGTTTACTCATTGTGTCTTCAAAGTGTGGGGGCATATCGTCAATTTTGAGGAATGCCTTCCGCCGATTCATACAAAGTCAAACAGACACAACAGTAAATTCCCTAATTACGATCATGTCATTCCTATGATGTTTCCAAAATTCCAAACAAAGTCTACAAAATCCTTACAAGTCCCATTTTTAAAAGACAATCAACATTCCTCATGCAAAAACATTAAATTCTCTAACTATAAGACTAGACGTTGAATGATTAACCATAAAAGTTTGTATAACATTATTATAAACATAGATGATATATTATTAATCCTTTAATTCGTAATAATATTAATATTATTTATTTGTATTAACATTATCTACTTAGCATTATTATTCTTTTTTTAAATATTATTAGAATAATATCCATTTTTTNTGTATAACATTATTATAAACATAGATGATATATTATTAATCCTTTAATTCGTAATAATATTAATATTATTTATTTGTATTAACATTATCTACTTAGCATTATTATTCTTTTTTTAAATATTATTAGAATAATATCCATTTTTTATTATTACTTATGCTTTTTTATTAATCAATTAATATCACCTTATTATTTATTATTTAGACTGTTAATTATTTTATTTGTGTGTGGTTTTATTATTATTATTACTTTATTAATTTTTAATTAGTGGTAGTAATATTAATTATTAATATTTTATTATTTTTTAGTTTGTTTTAATAAGATTGTTATTTGGTATTAATTCTTAGTAATAATATTATCTATTTAGTATATATATATATATATATATATATATATATATATATATATATATATATATATATATATATATATATATAATCGAACCTGAAGTCGAACCTTATCGGAAAATTCAAACTCGAATCAAACCTACCCGAACTCTAACCTGAACTATGTGACATAGTTCAGAGCGTTGTTTTTGAAAACGAGTCCAAAAATTTAATTATTGAGAAAATAGATGTAAAGAATAAAAAGGGGAATTCTCGTTCAGAGGTTAAACTATGGAACATGCGGCCTTCCCAATTTCTCAAATTCACCGAGCAACTGGAGATGCTCTAGACGATTCTATTGGAGGCCTTGCAACAGAGAATGCCAAGTTAAAGGAAAGAATCAAAGAATTGGAAGAAGCTTTAATGCCTCTTCCATTTCTTGCTAGTCCTTTAGCAATGATTGGGCCTACCACACCTGCAACAAAATTGAAAGGATCTTCAAGCCTACTCACATCAGTCAGGGGCTGTGTGGAGAAGAACATTAAGAAAATAATGGAACTCATTACAGAGGCTTGAGAGATTTCAAAGAACATGGTTTCTTTTGGAACGAGGGTACATGCCTTCCATGAATATTTATAGGATTTGAAAAATGAAGAAGGCTTTTACCTTGACGCGGTTGTACCCTTCGGTTTTAAAGTTACCAATATGACAGAGTTGAGAAGAAGAGAGGAGGATCTCCCTTCTCTGAACCGGATGAAACAACTGAATGCATGTTTGAAGGAAAATGTTAAAAACTTGAATATCATTGTCCAAGCATGTGACCAAGTTGTATTGAAGAAGGAAGAACTATTCAAGAGGTTGACTGAGATAGATCTAGTCGGAAGCACCAATGAGGTCCAAGAACCCAAATTGATCCTCAACTCGTTGTTCCTAACCAAGCAAGCATTTGACGAACAAGTTGAGATCTTTAAACGGTTATTATTTGAAAAGTTCTATGGCATTCTTGAGTATAATGAAGATGACGTAGACAACTGGCTAGTGGATTATTCAGTAAAAAATCAATATATTGAAGAAGCTTTGCAGACTATTTCCATTGATCTAAGGGACTTGGAGGGAAAACTATTCAATATAAAAATCTTGCATGAAATCAATGTGGCACCCATGAGAAGCTACGTCGAAGAGTGGTTTAAAAAAACTATTGACAAACTAACCGATGAAGGGAAAAAGGAAGTTGAGACGGTTCCTTAACCATCAATGAAAGCAATAAAAAGAAATCAACAAGCCACTGACAAGAGAGAGATACCATCATAGTAAGTTCATAATGATCACATCTTTCTTTATCAAGTCCTTCATCCAGTTACTCCACCTTTTTAAATAGAAATGTTTAATCAAAGACTAATAATTTCTTTTTTCTTCTTACCATGTCTTGTTGTCTTTCGTCACCCACTTTTCTCCTTCTAGAAACTTCATTCTTATAAATATTTGCTTTATGGTCCACGGGAGCCCCAATCCCAATATTTATGACAAACAAATTTAAATTTCGGAGAATATGTAATAAACTATATATTTTTTTAGAAATTTCAAGAGAGCTATTTTGGGAACAATCTCCACTGTACTTTGTAACCCAGTTTTTTGAATATAAAGTATTTTAGGTTCATCTATCATTATATTTATTTGAGCTGCCCATGTATCACTCTTTCAAAGTTCTCTTATGAATGCAACTAATTTCCTTTTATTTTTATGTGATCATTAATCTTTAGCCACTGTGATGGATGTGAGGAAATTTTTCTTATTTACTTTAAATGTGTGTGGTTCCTCGTCCATTCTCAGGAACTTTCTTTAAAAGAAAATAAAAACATTTTTTCATTTTTTAAAATTTTCTTTGATTACCACGACGAACTTCTATAAAGTCCCACATTCTTAAGACCTACAGTCCCGCAAAATCATAACAGAGGAATACCACCTCTATAAAAATGTAGGGGGGGTTGTATCATTGTGAGCTTGTCGTTCCGGTCCTAACGGATTTAAGCGTCAACACCGCTCAAGCAAGGTTGGCATAATAATGCCAAGTTTTGGCTAAATAATTGGGAATAAAGGAAGAGGTCGCTTTGCAAAATAACAATAATGTTAAAAATATTATTACTTCTAATTTTGAGGAGAGATTTTGGTGTGATAAAGAATTAGAGAATAAAAGAAAATTAAGATACTATAAGGAGGCAATCAAGCATAATATACAAGATCTAAACATATCTCTATTTTGACTAGCGTAAAAAAAATTAACAATAAGAATAAACTCTCGTGAGCTCCACAGTGAAACAAGGCATTGGACAATTACTAAAGTTGTAGGTCAAAATAATTTGTTATTTTTGTGACATTAAGAGGGTTGAAGATGAAAAGTACTTTATCCTAGAATGTTCTATGTACATTCACATTAGATCAAATTTTCAAAATATTTGTTACAATATCAACCTTCTTAATCGTTCAACTCATCAAAACTATGTTGATTTAGGAATGCTTCTCTTAAAGGATTTTAAATATAGAAATAAAATTCTAAAGCAAACCAACTAATTCCTTAGTTTTCTTAAAGTCTTGTTACCGTTCGATTTAGGAGTCTATTCAAGGTCCTACGAGGTGCTAAGGTGGTACCACACAAGATAAGTGCCCACTGCCACCTCGATACAAATCCCCATTTTTTAAGCCAATTCCTAGTAAAGGCTATGAGAGGCTTTCCTAATCTACACACACAACTTCACCAGGGATAAGTAAATTAATGCCTAGATGTGGTAACTATAGTGAAGGTAGGATTTAATTAATGAATTACTAATATGAAAATGATAAGAAACTGTGGAAATAATGCAGATCAACAAACAAAATATCACTCAAACCTTGAATTATTTTGCTCTCATAACAATGAAAGAGTGAGTGATGAATATACTTACCAAGTACAAGATGAAATCATTATTTAAATGTAGCTATATAAAACCCAGGAAATAAAGCATGCAAGTAGAGAGTGGATATTGTTGTAAAGTACACATATGTTTCATTATATTATCCAAAAAGATCGCTTATGCTAATTTCGTTTATGACAACAACGGCTTGAAAAAAATGACTTCATACAAATATCTTGGAATCAATTTTCATTAGAAACCTAACTAAAGTTATAACATTGAGAAAATGATAAATGAAATGCAAAAAACTTATTATGGACTTGAAAATAGTGGTAATTCAACGGACCTTTGGCTACAGGTTAAGAAAAAACTCATCTTTGACACTATCATCACTCATGTTATCTTAATATGATTGTGATGTTTGGGGATGCAACATCTCTAGAGAATCGTGGAGAAAGATTGAGAAAATCCAAAAGTATTTTATAACACATAATATCAAAACTAAAGGAAATAAACCTATCCTATCATATCCTCCTCATAGAAGTGGGTATTTCCTCCATTGAGAGCACGACTATGACTAGGTACGTCATGTATAAGAACAAGATGAAACATGGAATACAAGAGACTTCATAAGATTGTTTCAAACTCTAGTCAAAAGGACTTGCGACTCAAGCAAGGTTTGCATAATGATGTCAAGTTTTGGCTAAATCATTGGGAATAAAGGAAGAGGTCACTTTGCAAAATAAAAATAATATTAAAAATATTATGTTATCTAAATTTGAGGAGATATTTTGGTGTCATAAAGAATTAGAGGATAAAATAAAAATAAGATATTATAAGGAGGCGATCAAGCCTAATCTAGAAGATATAAACAACTCTCTATTTTGACTAGCGTAAAAAAAAACATTATCTTTAAAATAAGAATAAACTCTCATGAGCTCCATAGTGAAATAAGGCATTAGACAATTCCTAAATTCCTGGGTCAAAAGATTTTTTTTTATCTTTGTGACACTAAGAGGGTTGAAGATGAAAAGTAATTTCTCTTAGAATGTTCTACGTACATCGACATTAGATAACAATTTCAAAATATTTGTTACAATATCGACCTTCTTAACCTTTCAACTCATCAAAACTATGGTAATTTAGGAATGCTTTTCTTAAATATTTTTAAGTATATAAATACAATTCTAAAGAAAACCAAGTAATCCCATATTTTTATTAAGGTTCTGTTACCTCTCTATTTAGTGGTCTCATCAAGGTCCTACGAGTCGCTAAGGTGTACCACACAAGATAAGTGCCCACTATCACCTCGATACAAATCCACACTTTTTAAGCCAACTCCTACTAAAGGTTATGGGAATCTTTCATAATATTCACACACAACTTCATCAGGGATAAGTACATCATTGCCTAGATGACTAGGGATAAGTACATCAATTCCTAAATGTGGTAACTACGGTGAATTTAGGAGTTAATTATCAAATTACTAATATGAAAATGATAATAAACTATGGAAATAATGCAGATCAACAAACAAAATATCTCTCAAACCTTGAATTATTTATCTCTAAGAACAATGAAAGAGTGAGTGATGAATACACTTACCAAGTACAAGATGAAATCATTATTTAAATTCAACTATATAAAACCCAAGAAATCAAGCATGCAAGTAGAGAGGAGATTGATGTAACATGAACATATGGTACATTTTCATTGTAATATAAGAACAAATTGCTTATGATAATTTCATGTATGACAACAACAACTTGGAGAAAATAACTTCATACATATATCTTGGAATCATCACAAGCCTAAGTAGAACTATAGGATTGAGAAAAGGATAAATGGAATACAAAAAACTTATTATGAACTTGAAAACAATGGTAATTCAATGGACCTTTGGCTATAGGTTAAGAAAAAACTCCTCTTTGACACTGTCATCACTCATGTTATCTTATATGGTTGTGAAGTTTGAGGATGCAACATATCTAGAGAATCGTTGAGAAAGATAAAATCCAAAAGTATTTTATAACTTGTAATATCAAAATTAAAGGCAATAAACTTATCCTATCCTCCTCATAGAAGTGGGTCTTTCCTCCATTGAGAGCACAACTATGACTAGGTGCCTAATGTACAAGAACAAGATGAAACATGGAAGACAAGCGACTTCATAAGATTGTTTCAAACTATATTCAAAACGACTTGTGGCTCAAGGAAGGTTGACATAATGATGCCAAGTTCTGGCTAAATCATTGGGAATAAAGGAAGAGGTCACTTTGCAAAATAATGATAATGTTTAAAATATTATTATATCTAAATTTGAGGAGAGATTTTGGTGTGATAAAGAGTTAGAAGATAAATGATCACTTATGCTACACTTTTCATGTAATCAAGCATGCAAGCAAAGAGAGGAGATTGATGTAACGTACACATATGCTACACTTTTCATTGTATTATCCAAAAGGATCACTTATGCTAATTTTGTGTATGAAAACAACAACCTGGAGAAAATGACTTCATACAGATATCTTGGAATCGATTTTCATCAAAAGCCTAAGTAGAACTATAGCATTGAGAAAAGGATAAATGGAATGAAAAAAGTTTATTATGGACTTGAAAACAATGGTAATTCATTGGACCTTTGACTACTGGTTAAGAAAACACTGTTTTCAGATTTCTATGGTGAGTATTTTCGAAATTGTTTGTCGGATAATCCACGGTAGTTGTCATTGTCATCGACATTTTGAATCCGAATCGGGATTCATCATCAAGACTAATCGTCAATTGATATCTTGTTGATCTCGGTCAATTAATACTTAATATGCAAGATGTTTTTAAGAATTTAACCTAGGTTTGCTCTCTAGAAACCTAATCTACAGAGTTTTAAACATTTTTTTTTTTAAATTAAACCAAATAATAAATAATAATATAAATTGTAAAATTATTAATAGTGTTTTTTATTATATATTGTATAAATATAAGTTTTTGTATTTTTGTTAATTGAATTATATTTTTTAACAAAAAATTTTAAACAATTTTTTTT
>ML783989.1:48940-79762 GCA_009831015.1 Picea engelmannii
AACTTCACCAGGGATAAGTAGATCAATGCCCAGATGTGGCAACTACGGTGAAGGTAGGAGTTAATTAACGAGTTAATAATATGAAAATGATAATAAATTGTGGAAATAATGCAGATCAACGAACAAAATATCACTCAAACCTTGATTTATTTAGCTCTAAGAACAACGAAAAAGTGAGAGATGAATACACTTACCAAGTACAAGATGAAATCATTATTTAAATACAACTATATACAACCTAGGAAATCAAGCATGCAAGTAGAGAGCCAAGATTGTTGTAACGTACACATATGGTACACTTTTCATTGTATTATCCAAAATGATCGCTTATGCTAATTTCGTGTATGAAAACAACAACCTGGAGAAAATGATTTCATACAGATATCTTGGAATCGATTTTCATCACAAGCCTAAGTAGACCTATAGCATTGAGAAAATGATAAATGGAATGCAAAAAGCTTATTATGGGCTTGAAAACAACGGTAATTCAGTGGACATTTGGCTATGGGTTAAGAAATAACTCCTCTTTGACACTGCCATCACTTATGTTATCTTATATGGTTGTGAAGTTTTGGGATGCAACATCTCTAGAGAATTGTGGAGAATATAGAGAAAATCAAAAAGTATTTTATAACTTATAATATCAAAATTAAAGGCAATACACCTATCTTATCCTCCTCATAGAAGTGGGTGTTTCCTCCATTGAGAGCATGGGTATGACTAGGTACCTAATGTACAAGAACACCATGAAACATGGAAGACAAGAAACTTCATAAGTTTGTTTCAAACTCTAGTCAAAACAACTTGCAACTCAAGCAATGTTGGCATAGTGATGCCAAGTTTTGGCTAAATCATTGGGAATTAAGGAAGAGGTCACTTGGAAAAATAATGATAACGTAACAAATATTATTATATCTAAATTTGAGGAGATATTTTGGTGTGATAAAGAATTAGAGGATAAAAAAAATTAAGCTATTATATGGAGGCAATCAAGCCTAATCTAGATGATCTAAACATCTCTCTATTTTGACTAGCGTAAAAAAAAACCATTACTAAAATAAGAATAAACTCTCATGAGCTCCATAGTGAAAGAAGGCATTGGAGAATTCCTAAAGTGGCAGGTCAAAAGAATTTGTTATCTTTGTGACACTAAGATGGTTGAAGATGAAAAATACTTTCTCTTAGAATGTTCTACGTACATCGATATTAGATCACAATTTCAAAATATTTGTTACAATATCGACCTTCTTAACCTTTCAACTCATCAAATATGTGGTTATTTAGGAATGCTTCTCTTAAATCTTTTAAGTATAGAAAAAAATTCTAAAGTAAACCAAGTAATTCCCTATTTTTCTTAAGGTCATGTTACCACTCAATTTAGTGGTCTCAACAAGGTCCTACGAGGCGCTAAGGTGGTACCACGCAAGATAAGTTCCCATTGTCACCTCGATACGAATCCCCACTTTTTAGGCTAACTCCTACCAAAGGATATGGTATCTGTCACTTAAATATTAACATGCAAATGGCATGTCTTGCGAGTTATTTTTAACTTGTAGTTGTTATTAAAAATTTTAAAAAATTATAAGTATAAAATTTGGTTGTGAGATACTTTAATTTGTTTCCATTGTAATCTTCGTTATTTTAATATTAATATTGTTGGTGAGTGATGTGATAACCTACTTCCTCACTTTAATACTAGCATATAAATGACATGTCTTCTTGTGGGCCAGGCTTTCCTATTCTACACACACAAATTCACCAGGGATAGGTAGATCAATGCCTAGATGTGGTAACTATAGTGAAGGTAAGAGTTAATTAAAGAACTACTAATATGAAAATGATAATAAACTGTGGAAATAATGCAAATCAACAAACAAAATATCACTCAAACCTTGAATTATTTAGCTCTCATAACAACGAAAGAGTGAGTGACGAATACACTTACCAAGTACAAGATGAAATCATTATCTAAATACAGTTATACAAAACCCAAGAAATCAAGCATGCAAGTAGAGAGAAGAGATTGTTATAACATACACATATAGTACACTTTTCATTGTATTATCCCAAAATATTGCTTATGCTAATTTCATGTATGCCAACAATAACTTGGAGAAAATGACTTCATACAAATATCTTGGAATCAATTTTCATCACACGCCCAAGTAGAACTATAGCATTGAGAAAAGGATAAATGGAATGAAAAAAGTTGATTATGGAATTGAAAATAGTGGTAGTTCAGCGAACCTTTCGCTATGGGTTAAGAAAAAAATCCTCTTTGACATTGTTATCACTGATGTTATCTTATATGGTTGTGAAGTTTGGGGCTACAACATATCTAGAGAATTGTGGAGAAATATAAAGAAAATACAAAACTTTTTTATAACTTATAATATCAAAATTAAAGGCAATACACCTATCCTATCCTTGTAGAAGTGGGTCTTTCCTCCATTGAGAGCATGACTATGACTAGGTACCTAATGTACAAGAACAAGATGAAACATGGATGACAAGAGACTTCATAATATTGTTTCAAACTCTAGTCAAAACAACTTGCAGCTCCAAGGTTGGCATAATGATGCCAAGTCTTGGCTAAAACATTGGGAATAAAGGAAGAAGTCACTTTGAAAAATAATGATAATGTTAAAAATATTATGTTATCTTAATTTGAGGAGAGATTTTGGTGTGACAAAGAGTTAGAGGATAAAACAAAATTAAGATACCATAAGGAGGTGATCAAGCCTAATATAAAAGATCTAAACATCTCTCTATTTTGAATGGCGTAAAGAAAAACAAACATTGTTAAAATATGAATAAACTCTCATAAGCTCCATAGTGAAACAAGGCGTTGGAAAATTCCTAAAGTCGCAGGTCAAAAGAATTTGTTATCTCTGTGACACTAGGAGGGTTGAAGATGAAAAATATTTTCTCTTAGAATGTTCTACATACATCCACATTATATCACAATTTAAAAATATTTGTTACAATATTGACCTTAACCTTTCAACTCATCAAAACTATGGTGATTTAGGAATGCTTCTCTTAAATATTTTTAAGTATAGAAATAAAATTCTAAAGCAAACCAAGTAATTCCTTATTTTTCTTAAGGTCTTGTTACCACTCGATTTAGTAGTCTCTTTAAGGTCCTATGAGGTGCTAAGGTGATACCACACAAGATAAGTGCCCACTATCACCTCGATATAAAATCCCGACTTTTAAAGCCAACCCCTACTAAAGGCTATGGGAGGCTTTCCTAATCTACACACATAACTTCACCAGGGATAAGTAGATCAATTCCTAGATGTGGTAACTACAATGAAGGTAGGAGTTAATTAAAAAATAACTAATATGAAAATGATAATAAAATGTGGAAATAATGTAGATCAACAAACAAAATATCACTCAAACCTTGAATTATTTAGCTCTAATAACAACTAAAGAATGAGTTATGAGTACACTTACCAAGTACAAGATGAAATCATTATTTTATGATTGGATAAGTGGTTGTAAGTAGAAACATACCTTGTTGTTATATACCTTAAGATATGAAAAAACATGCAAAACCACAAAAAAACAAGCAAAATTCCCCTTCGGGGCCACCCATAGGTGTGGAAACTCACAAGATCGATGGATATGCGGGTGGGGAAGTTTGGGTAGCGAGTTAGTGATAATATTAGTGGCATGAAGCTTCAGATATGAAAGTAAAATGGGGTTTCCAACAATCTCGTAACCACTTGCATTAAATAGGGTTCAAATACCCCTAGGGTCAAAACCAAAAGGTTTATTCCATCAAGATATACATGATCTATAAGGTTGAAAATTTTCTATTTTACCCCAGAAAATCGATAACGAGTTACAAAATTAGATCTGGAATGAAACAAAGGTCTAAAATATTATTAGACTTACTTGCTGAAACCCTTTAGTGAGGTTTCTTGCCGTTAGTTTGCTACAATAAAACTCAGATCTGCAAAACACCTTATCTTACCATCGTGAAATATATCTTATAAGTGGAGAAAATAAGAGGGTAAAATATTTTTCTTGGATAAATTTAGATCTAAGTTAAAACACCAAGGATTAACTAGCTTAGTAAATATGAAATTATGGTGCAAGATAGATAAAATACTTTTGTAATTTTATTTTTATAAGACAAAAAAAATAAGATTGGTTGTTGTAGTGGGGATTACCTTGGAATTACTATTACCTTCCAGAGTGTCAAATTGCGATCACAACCCTTTCTTTGTTAGTTGTGAACTTTGGACTAGAGATATGGGATTGGAGTCTAAGCAACTATCACACCTAATTTATTCTAGAATAGTGATACAAGTTTCTGAATCCCACCAGGAAGGATCTCGTTATGAGATAAACCTCCAATCACTGGGTCAATTATGGAACTAAGTGGAATCCCACCCGTGTTTAAGGAACCCCCGATAAGGGTTTTTCCAATAGTTAGGTTTAATTAACACCTAGTACCAACAAAGAACTAGATACGAGATGAAGACTAACACCTTGATCTCTCCTTCCACATGACAATGTTTCCCCTCAATGGATCAATTCAATCACATTGTAGTAACATGGAATTATCTGTGTCTATTATATCAAGAACAATTACAACAATCTAAGAATAAAAAACATAGAATAATCAATCCACAATTGCATTAATAATTTATTTATTGTGGCATAATGGTATCACAATTCAACAACAATCATCTGAAAGGAGGTTCTAGCCTTATATAATTTCTTTGAAACGGCTAGTTTCTCTTTCGATCCCATAATAATAATAATATTTGATTTGTCATCCACAACCTGGAGACTAAGTCATCACAACAAAAATAATTTTTAACAACAAAAATTCCCCACAAGGGGTTCAATTCACTCAATAAATGCAATAGTTAGTTCCCATGAGGCTCAACGACTAGGAGATATGGGCCGATTTGATGGATTTGTCCATCGATTTTCTTGTTAAAGTCCATTTGGTCTCCCACGCTCCACTTTATTTGACCATACGACTCACATTGATGATCAATGACAGCCGATTTAATTAATTGGAGGGTTGATTTCCCTTGAGAACGTGTGCAAACATGTAGCTTAACCTCCAACGTTTCCTTTCTACCAAACTACTCCTTGTTTGACCCAAATTTATTTTATTAAATATTCAACAACTATTCTAAGTGGGTCGATTTAATTTATTTGGGTATATTTACTTGGTTTGGGCCATGATTTAATTTAATGAGGCAACTTCTATGAGAAATGGGGTCGTCGATTTATTTTAACGTACATTGATTTTCTTAATTTAGAGTGCCACAACTATGTTTGACTCCCCAAACTCCTACGCTTCACTTTATTTGGCCCAATCATTCCACTTGACTGCTAATGACCCACATGAGGATGCTCACCGCTAGGAAAGAGTGTAGCTTCCCTTAGAAAACCACGATTTGGTTAAATTTTCTTGAAAATTCAATGTTGACCCTCTTTTAGATTTGAGAAGGTGCGCATGAGGGATAAAATATCACATGCAATGTAGGATATAGTACATGCAACATCCATTTCCTTTGCGACCTTTACACTTGGAAAATATGCATACGTCACCTTTTAGAAGCTGATTGTTGCTTATAAACCTTTTTTTTCCAAAATTTCAACATGGCATGTCAAGTACACATATGACGATTATTTTGGGCTTTTGTTGTGTTTTTTTTCTTAGAATCCTATGTATTGGGATTCGTGAATTGCTTCAGAAAATGTGAAATGTTATGAACTTTGAGACTACCATGTTGATAATTGTAAGTGAATACTACATCATGGCTAAGGAGATGCATATAGGCTCTATGACGCATGAACATGATGAGGAAGATACAGGTGTGTGTTAAACCATGGACATAATAATCCCTACATAGTGCGATCACCCCTACAACAACCAATGGCTCCTCTAAACCATGTATCACAATAAATCCATTTCAAGGTCTTCAATCCTATCTGGGACGAAATGAATTGAGAGTGGGGACTATTGTAACTTGAGATTGTTCCCAGTTTTTGAGGAACGGTGTCAATACCTCTTGAAACCTACTTCAACACACAAGTTGGATGTTAGACCAGAGGGGGATTCCTCAATACTTAAAATGAAGCTTTCTTCCCACTGTCACTAAGCAACAACTTATCGAGTACAAAGGCCATGGCCCATATTTATAGTAACAAAAAATGGTATGAGTAAGGTTTGAAGAATTATGACAACAGACTCGAATAATAGCTGTAAATCTCTCAGATCAGAGGTCTAATCCATTAGGAATGGAGTCTCATCCAAGAGAACACAAATATACAAATTAAAGGTGGAAGAGGAAAGGAATAACATTTAATACCAATCTTGGCAGTGAGTAAGGAAGTCACTACAAAGTTGATATGAAGAAAGGAGGTTTTGCTAGGAATCTAAACAATGAATCCAACAAAAGAAAATAAGTGCATGAGCTGAGCACATTACGTGAATTCAAGAACATAACACTTACAGAGTAACTTGCAAACAATCTGTGATTAACAATAGTGGTGGTTGTACCAAATTGTTGTGTTTAACACACATAAATATGATTGAACATTTATACATTTCATAAGAAAAACATATATGAAATTAAGAAGACTTAATACAAAAAAATGGAAAGGAAATACAAGGTTATATTGAGAATGAGCCATCAATCCCTGAATTAATCCTTCATATCAAAGAAAAATTACAAAAACCTTATAAGATTTATGATAGAAAAAAGAAAAAGAAAAAACATAGTTCTTGCTACCCCTCATTCCTAACTTGATCCTCCCTAAGCAATTTTCAGTTGCTTCATATATAGTTTTCAAATCCTAGTTTTATGTTTTGAAATCTAGGATTTTTTACTTAAAAAAAAATGAACATAAAATGGTTTTGAAACCCCAACATTTGTGATTGATGTGCTATTTTAAATCACCGAAAATGAGGATTAAAATCTAATCTCATGCACTTTTACTGTCATTTATCTGGCACCAGATAAATAATTTCAATGGATTGTCAATTTGGCATTTTCGGGGGCTTCATTCGAGTAACTAGCGACCATCACTGCAGATACCATCTTGCAAAAGGAGACCATGAGACTTTTTGAATTTCTTCCCCGTGACATTTCAACTAAGGAAGAAGTGTGATGGTGTCCGACATCACCGCCAACATCCATTTTGAGCCTCACAATTTATCAAAAATACAGATTCATGTGCATTTCATTATTTCTATGGAAAGCAATAATTTTCAAAATGTCTAAATTTGAAGTAGAGCATGTAATGCACTGGAACCTTTGGGGCACTGCCATAATTTACATATCTTTCCATATCTTCCCTGGGGTTCAAATCTTTGTGTAGAAACACTAGTTCCATTGTCTTCAACATCCAGAGCTAGTGAATTTACCAGATTCCCAATCTGATCATACACGTGTCCTCCAAATCAATGTGCCACACTAATTGTGGGGTCCTTCGTGGTTTTGAAAACCACCAAGGAGGGGGGCACAATTCCCCACGAGTTTTCATGTAATATTCAATGAAACCATTGTTTTCCTTTCCAGACCCCCCTTTTTGTTAAACATCGAGCATGTGAGGGGATGGTGGTGGGGCGAAATTATTTGATCCCGTTGGATCTTGAATTGATCTAAAAATTCACTACCATTATCTTTTGGTTTTATTGGCTTGGCACTTCATTCTTAGCTTTTGGGCGCATGACTTGTGATGACATTTGGAAGGGTGCTAACACATGGCTTGAACATTTTGGTATGTTGAACTAGATAAGGGTTAAGCAGATAATAATTGTAAAGTCTTTTAAATGAGGTTTAAAACAACACAATTTTATATTGTTTTATTTTATTCAAACATTTAAATGTAGTTTAAATAAAAATAAAATATGCCTTTTAGGATTATAACTATTCTATACTTGGAATACAGATTTCAGCGAGCATAAACAAAGGCTTTATTTGGCTTGAAGAACGAACAATAGGTAAGATAAAAATTTTGAATACAAAGGACAATAATAAATGGTGAAGACTCATCTGATAAAAAAATTGAGGTAATGAGAGACTTGATAGATTTCATGCTAAGTGTTGGAAAAATTTTGACAAAAAAATTCTATGTTATAACATTAGGCTTCAATTGGGGATTGTGTCTCCCCACGAGGCACTAAACAACTGTAGACTGCATGCCTTCACCCTTTTGCAATTTGAAAATGAACTTCTATAAATATCTGAAACCTCTCTATGCATGTTTCTACTCTAAAAATCCTGCTTATTCTCGGCTGAAACGAACCACAAACCGAAAACCAAAACTTCTCACTTGAAATAAACACTCTGGAAACCAAGAATTGAAAAGAATATGCTATAATGCACAAGTCATGAGCTTATTTATGCATAAGCTTTTGATTCTATTCAGCTCAAACTTTTCAGATCATGTAAAATCATGCTTCCAGTGCAACCATACAAGAATTTGACTGGTTAACTGATCAATTTCTTTAGCCTTTACCAACAAAAGGAAAGATTTGAAAAAAGGAAACTCAACATAACACTAGAACTCATACTCACAATGAAGAAATGTTGCAAAATTTGAGCTAATGAAAACCTCCAAAAAGCTACTATAGGATCTTGAAAAATATATGAAAGCATCTTTTGATCATTGTGTGCATATACACAACCTTCATCATTTGCTTGAAATAATTCAAGCTCCGATGGACAATTAAAAAAACATTGTTTAAATTGTTGATGCTCCTTTTGCAATGCAAGTTCTTGACAAGAATTTGAAACACCAATTTCCTTAATATCATCATCAATAGTAATAGATTCCTGGTATTTGATGACAACGACATGATGTTTTGGAACAACAACTTGCTCCTCAATAGACCGATCATAACCAACTATGAAATTATCCTTTTGATCATCATTGTAAAGGTTTTCTATCGTAAAGGGAATAACTTCTCGATTAACATGTGTAATATCTATATATATATAAAATGAAAAACTCTGGTTGATCTTGAATTTGAGGAATATACAAATATGAACATGGTTATTCATTAACATATTGTAATAAAGGAAAACCAAAGTATGATTGTTCTTGTTCATATCCAACCTTAGAAAATCCTTTTTTTTCCTCACTACTACAAAAACAATCTTTATGCTTTATATGTAACTCAAATTCTTCATTGCAATAGTGTTCTAAAAGAAGTTTAGCTCTGAAAATTGTTCTACAATGATAATGAAAACATGCATAAAATTCTCTTAGAGAAGAAATACTACCAGGAGGTAGAGATTTGTACTATTGTCGAGCATATCCTTCTAGAGAGATCATGAACATTTTTCATGAGAACATCTTGATGAAAAATGTCCAGTTGAAACATGTATTCATAAAAATATATCAAGTGTTCAGCTGGAATTTGATCATTATCTTCTCTGAATCTAGGGAGGTTGTCTCCCTAGTCTTCTGCACTAGGAATAACATTAGGAAAACCAGGTACATCTAAAAAATTAAATGGTGCATACCTTGCAACTATTTGAGAAGAAATTGAAGATGACATTTGAAACACAGTAGAGTCGCAAGTGGATTCACCAGGTGAATAACAAAACAACCTGATGTTTGACCCTTGTTTGCTGTCAAGAACCATATCTAATCTTGAGAAAATTGTGGGGAAAATATCTCGAACCTTCGATCCCCGAAATTGATGCCAAAAAGATGTTGTAACTTGATATTGTTCCCGATTGCTTAGGAACAATGTCAAGACATATTGAAACCTACTTCCGGCCACAAGCTAGCTCTTGGACTAGATGGGGATCCCTCAATCCTTAAAATGAAACTTGTTTCCCCCTATAACTAAGAAGTAGCTTATCGAGCACAAAGGCCTGATTTACAGTAATAAAAAATGGTATGAATAGGGTTTGAAGAATTATGACAATAGACTGGAATAAAGGTTGTAAATCTCTCAGATCAAGGGTCTAATCCATTGGGCATGGAGTCTCATCCAACACAACAAAAATATGATAATGAAAGGTGGAAGAGGTGAGGAATAACATTTAATATCAATTCAAGTAGTGAGTAAGGAAGTCACTGCAAAGTTGCGATGAAGAAAGGAGGTTTTTCTAGGAATATAAACAATTAATCCAACAAAAAAAAATTAGCGCATGAGCCAAGCACATTACGTGAATTCAAGAACATAACAATTACAAAGTAACCTGTAAACAATCTCTGATAAACAACAGTGGTGGTCGTACCAAATTTTTTTGTTTAACACATGTAAATCTGATTGTACATTTATAGATTACATAAGAAGAATAGAGATGGAATTAAAGATACTTAATACAAAAAATAGAAAGGAAATACAAGGCTATGTTGAGAATGAGCCATGAATCCATGAAGTAATCCTCCATATTAGAGAAAAATTACAAAAACCTTATAGGCTTTATGATAATAAAAAAATGAAATTCTTTTTGCCCGTAATTCCTAACCTGATCACCCTAAGCAATCTTCATTTGCTGCATATATATTTTTCAGATCCTAGTTTTATGCCTTGAAATATGGGAATTTTTACTAAAAAAAAATGAACATAAGATGGTTTTTAAACCCCTCACATTTGTGATTGATATGTTGTTTTAAATCATTGAAAAATGTGGATTAAAAATCCAATCGCCATGCACTTGTACTATCATTTATCTGGCACCAGAGAAATAATTTCAATGGATTGTCAATTTGGCATTTTCGAGGGATTCATCGAGAAATTTGATAAATGAATTTATAATTTCTGCAAAATTTTTTTTGCCATTTCTCCCATAACATTTTGCTCCTTTGACTGCCACTTGCTCCTTATTTACCAACTGAATCAACCTTCAAGAAGCCTTTGTTGCCACCTTTGGTCAACTCTTGCCTGGGCATTGTTTCCTTTCTTTCCATAACCATAAACTATTTATGTCATTAATCTCCCTCCACTTTGTGCTACCAAATTTCATGTATGCAAACCCTGCCACAACATTTACCGCCCTAGTCTTCATAAAGACAAGTTTGCATTCGAGTAACTAGCGACCATCATTGTGGATACCATCATGCAAAATGGGACCATGGTACTTTTTGAATTTATTCCCCACGATGTTTCAACCAATTAAGAAGTGCACTGGTGTCCAACATTACCGCCAACATCCATTCTGAGCCTCGTAGATTCTCAAAAATACAGATTCATGTGAATTTCATTATTTCTATGGAAAGCAATAATTATGAAAAGGTTTGAATTTGAAGCAGAGCATGTAACACATTGGCACCATTGGAGAGCTACCATAATTTCCATATCTTCCTTATGGAAGATCCAGAGAAACAAGTATGTCATAACTTGCCTAGTTTGTAATAAGTTTTGTAAGCATCACTCCCAATAAGCCAAATAATGCACAAGATGCTCATTGTATGTTATCTTCACATGCTTTATTTACCTTGATCAAATGTGTATCATTCATTTAGTTGGAGGTTGTTATAAACATGTACAATGTATTTTGTACCAAAAACAATTTCCTACTCTAGGAGAATCCTTATAAATATGAGACTCAACATATTGGCAAGTAGATGAATGACCCCAACATGCAGCCAAATACATGTGATAATCCGCCATCCGTGGTGCTCCTTGGATGGTGATAAACTGATAAATTTTTTCTATGGATGCTCCTTCAAAGTTGTGTTGACAGGTCAAAATGGCCCATTCAATTAGATGAGGGAAAATTTCCAATGGTAGGTCCCAATTAGACCCACTCTTGTTTGGGATAGCGCTTCCAACCATATTTTGGTCTGGTTACCGTTCTAACTAAAAAACTGACTAATATGAATGTGAGAACCGAAGGTTCTCAGATGAATTAAAAATAATAATCCTAACTGACTATCAGTAACACTAAGATGAATAACTTAATGATCTAAGCTGCAAGGTCTAATCTATTCTAATCTAACCTATTCTAATCAAGAGCAGTCTAAGAAATGAATATTGTACAAGATGGTATTACTTGTAAAGAAAACATTCATATAACTAGGAATATCAATAGTTGACAGATCAATTACAATCAATAAGATCGATTAGTAAACCGAATCACCAGGTTGATGTACTCATAAAACAAAGATAATAGAACCTGTAAATGAAAGAATATTAACCTAGAATAAATTCATAGATCAACATTAAAAAACTGTTGAAACATATATGCATAAAATTGAATAATCATATTCATACACATAAATGCCATTATCTCTGTAAATATCTATTGTTCTTTCATTCATTCAACAGTAATAGTACCAGTTGTCTCACAAAAAGAACAAAAATCCCTTTTTCTTTTACATTCATCCCCTTTATAGAATCCCCATAGGATTACTTCATATTCCTTATCTTCCGAATTACAATGAAATGATTGTGCTACAAAATTTCAATTACAATGCAATTCTCAAGAGTGCCCTGATGGTTGCGATTTTGTGTCTATGAATGCCTTCCATCTTTTGAAGTCTTCGAGTATGGAATCCACTCGATGTAGTTGCGTTCTTTCCAAGTCTTCTTTGCTTTTGCACATGGGGATGATGACCTTTTTCCTTAAGCTTTTTTCAACACATTGCACATAATCTTATATAAGGGTAATTATTCTGGATTGCTAAATTAATCTTGTTTCTATAACCTCCACATTGTTTTTTCTAATTGCTTTGATGGCTTTATAGCTGAGGTTTCTTTAGTTATCCACGTATTCAACCATCGTTTGAGTTGATGAAGCTTTGTCAATATCTCTTAGGGGGTCCATTCTGAATAGTGAGATCATGTTGTTGGTTGATCCCAATACTTTTGTGCTTGGTGTAGTGATCTCCTCCTGAGTTTTTAAGGCATATGCAATTGTTTCCATTCTTGCATCCAGGAGTTGGTGATTCCAGATCTAGGATAGAGGATTCATTTAGTGAGTCCTGCCACTTTATGATTTTTCTGCGAGCTTCTAGGGCTTCCTGGTATTTCTCATGAATCATCTTCACTTGCACATTGAACTTTGCTTGTTCACACCTGACCATCAGAGCTTTTTCAAGTGCACCAAAAAACTACTTTTGTGTGTTAGGAAGTTCTTCATTTTTCTCAATGGCCTTTGTTTTTATGGTTTTGGCTCTCTTCTACAGTTTTCCTCAAGAGGTCATTTTCTAGTTGTATCCTCTTGATTTCATTTTCTCCTTTTTCATTGAAATTTATCAATTCGTCCAATTCTCCTTTGAGCTTGGTTACCTCCTAGTCCTATGATATCTTAACCTTTTTCATCTCACTCACATGGGCCTTTTGGGAAAGTGAGGTTGATTCACCTTCATGGATTTTCTTGGTTTGTTGGATTTCTTTCTTGTGCTCACTAGCCATCACTTCTTTGATAGTCTCTGTTATCCCCTAGCCTAGGGATAACTAAGGAGATTATGTTTCGAGGGCCATAGGTCCTAGACATGGATTACCAAGAGCCAGATCGACTTGAGCATGGACCTGGAGGGCCCATCTTTTTCTTCTTCAATGCCTCCACTTTGTCAACAACAACAAAATCCATCACATCGGCCTGGTATTGCAATAGAAATGGGTCTTTCTCCATGAGGTAATGTGATCCAAAAATATCTTTTAATGACTATGGTTGTTTTATTTTTGCATGCGTTTATTAACCATTTAAGAAGCTAATGAAAGAGGATGAAGATAAGAGAATTATATCACAGCCATAAACTCATATACATATCTGAACTGAAGCAATAAGAACAACAAACCATAACAAGAGAAGTGATAACGGAGTTCGACACAAAATTGCCTATGTCTCCGGGCCTTTGTCTGAGTGGGGGAGGATTCTTTATTAATTATTCAATGCTTTCAAAGTACAACAAAAGTACAAAAAATGGATCTCATATTGTTCTCACTATGTTTTTCTCGACCTCAAAAATCCAACACAACTGACGGCACTGAAAAATATTGAGTGTAGCTCCCAGAAATGGCCTGCAACCGTATGCTCCTCAATAGCTTCCCTGCATAAAAATGGATTTGGCTTGGATTTGCTTCAGCATAAATCTAATATGACTATCCTTCATGGCCTCAAACAAGCCTGGTTTTTATAGATCTAAAGTTGGTTATCCTTCCCCAACTTCCTCCCAAAATATGGGCTCAAAAAGAGCTCAATATCTCCCAAAAATGGGCAAAAATCTCTTATTACAGGCATAAAAATCAATTAACAATCCCAAACTATATAAATAAACCCACTTTTCTAAATATTATGGGCTAAGTCCCCTTATACCTAGCATGCACACTTAAAACATGGGCATATTCTCTCATGTGGCAAAGCTCCAACCCCCTAGGGGCTGCGCGCTGGCCCCTACTCCATAAAACTCGATCACGTGTTGCTTCCCCATGGGACCGCACCCTCATAATGTGCCCATCATACAGTTAGCTCTGATTTGAGTGGTGGAGGTTGCAATAAACACACCCTTGGGTGGTTAAGGAAAAAGTGTCTGCGCCCGATGCTTGGTGGTCACATAGTTTAAACAAACCGTGGGCTAGGGCTTAGCCCTAGCCTCCTTCCACCCATACACTAAAAAACTACACTTTATTTATAATAAAGTGGGTTTCATTTAATAAGAAATAATATGGCACGTTGGTGGTTCGACCATTGTGAAGGCTTTACATTGTGGAGAGGTCATCGATTCAATTCCTGTCCACTCCAATATTATTTTTTCATACAACTAATCAACCAACCCATGGGTGCCACGTGGCAGCCCATGTCTGGGCCACGTGGAACCCCACCATTTGTTGTTCTCCAATGCCACGTGTCAACATGCTATTGGTCCCTGTCACTATCCAGTCACCTTGCCACACGTCACTTCTGCCACTTCCATGTGTCACCTCTAGAGAATGCCACGTCACCTTTTGACTGTTGACTTTTTTTTTGACTTCTTAGATGTTTGGAAAAATGATCAGAGTGCGATAAATCTCACATACAACATCTGTTTGAGAAAGTAAATATATGGTGAGAATCAACATGACGAGATGGTCACAATGGAATTGGTTTCAGTCAATTTCGAGAACTTTCATTTTTGAGCCTTTTTGAGCCCTATCAGGCTCCTGGATTCGATTCTAGATCACACCTCCCCACTAAGGACCTTTTGGTCCCCAAAAGGTTACTGACCAGTCAACAATCTCGGGATAGGCCACCTGACTTGTCCTCTGTCTCTAAACTTTGTCATGTGCACCTGTCTCATCAAGATCAACTGTAACACAATCATGACAACTGAGAGCATATTGTTAGCCATTTGAACCCTATTACATCTTACTGGAGCCACTATCATCCATGTAGACAACATTACTAATGATAACACTAAAAATATGACTGCAAATGAGCTGATATACTTGTAATATTTGCACGACATGAGCTTATCTTGAAGCATCCTATGATTGATTTTCCATTCAACAATCATTTCTTGTTTTTGCTTAAGATTGATTACTTCATTTGAAACAATTATAGGTTTGTTGCTTGCTTGCATTGCCTTCTTTAACTATTCCATTGTTTGAAGTGTTTTACTTGCTTTAACATGATGAGCATGAATGACATAATCTTGATTTTCTTTGGTTAATTGATATTGATTCTTTGTCCTGTAGAAGATTGCCTTTCAATCATATAAACATGGACTACCTAAGACCATTCCACATTCTCTTAATGGCACTACATCACATGTTACCTTGTCCACATACTTAGATGAAATTGCAAATTTGATTGTGCACTGCTTTGTTATGTGCATTTGATGATGATTGCTTATCCATTTAAGTGTGTAAGGCTTATGATGTACTTGTCTTTTTAACCCCAATTGCTTAACCAATTCTTCTGAGATTAGATTAGCTTGAGATCCACTGTTGATTAATGTGTCTATCTTAGTGTGTTGCATGATGGTCCTTATATGAAACAAGTTACTTCTACAATCAATGTCTTCACCAATTTTACCTATCATACCAACCAATGAGACCTTAGATTTGTCACCCGAATCCAATCCCAAGTCTATGGGTCTTGTTGTTGCTGCCACTGTTTGCCTTCCCTTCTTTTCCTTGAACCACTTTGGCCTCTTCTCAAGATGCAACTACCAACAACGGTCCTCATCATGCCCCTCTTTCTTGTAATGCTTGCAAGAGGGCTTCTCTTCCTTTCTTGCCACTGCATTTGAATTCTTGCCATGCCATTTCCTCTTGTCCTCTTTCCTTGAAGACGATGATTCCCCTGATATACCTACTTTTCCTGCTTCAATGTATGTTTCTTGAACAGAAACTTCATCAAGGTTAGTGGGTCCAAACATGAATACAATGTTTCTAATATGTGTAGGTAAACCTCCTATATAATTCATAAGGGTTTCCTGTGTATGTAAAGGGATATTTAACATCAATGCCATTTTTCGAAAGCCATCTGTATACTCTTGCACCATTTGTCCTTTTCTTAGTCTTAAATATTTCCATTCAATTAATGATTTTTCTTTATAACCCAAAGGATAGCATTGTTTCCTAAGTGCATAAATGAAGCTTTTCCATGATGGAAATACATTACCCACTTGTTGCATTCCGTTTTGCAACTTGCTTTGCCACCAGATGAGAGCTGTACCTGCAAGTCTCAAAGATGCCAACTTGATTTGTGTGGCCTCATCCTTGCCTCATCCTTGATGTGTTGCACATTGCATTAAACCTCCATCTGCCTAACCCAATTGTCAAGTATCTCTGCATTAACTTCACCATCATATATGGGCAACTCAAATTTAACATCAAGTTTGAACAATGACATTTCATTCTTATGTTTATGAACATGTTTCTTTGCATTAGATTTAGAACTTGAACTTAAAGAAGAAGGAGAAGAAGGAGGCGATGATGGAGGTGAAGGAGGAATCTGAGGAGGATCCTCTTCCTCTTCACTTTTTCCCTTTGAATATTTTCCAAGAACCAGTCTCTTTCGTTCCAAGTAATCCTCATACAAAACTTTCACCATCTCCGACATAGCAAGGAAAGTTTTTTGAAACTCTTTCTCATCAAGAGAAAGTCCCTCTTCCGATGCCATCTTCTCGTTGTGAGAATCTCTCTTTCTCAATCCAATCAATGGATTCTTTTTAACAAGCTTGACTTCACCATGCTGTAGCTTTTCCCTGGTTAACATGCAAAACTCAAATCCAAATGTTAACTAGCTCTGATACCACTTGATCCGAAAAGATCTTTTAATGACTATGGTTGAGTTATTTTTGCATGCATTTATTAACCATTTAAGAAGCTAATGAAAGAGGATGAAGATAAGAGAATTATATCAGAGCCACAAACTCATATACAGATCTGAATTGAAGAAATAAGAACAACAAACCATAACAAGAGAAGTGATAATGGAGTTCGACACAAAATTGCCTACGTCTCTGAGCCTTTGTCTCAGTGGGGGAGGCTTCTTTATTAATTCTTCAATTCTTGAAAAGTATAGAAAAATTATAGAAAATGGATCTCATACTAGTCTCACTGTGTTCTTCTCGACCTCATAAATCCAACACAACTGACGACACTGAAAAATACTGAGTGTAGCTCCCAGAAATGGCCCGCAAGCGTCTGCTCCTCAACAACTTCCCTACATAAAAATGGCTTTGGCTTGGCTTTGCTTCAGCATAAATCTGATAATACTATTCTTCATGGACTCAAATAGGCTTGGTTTTTATAGATCTAAAGTTGGTTATCGTTCCCCAACTTCCTCCCAAAATCTGGGCTCAAAAAGAGCTCAATATCTCCCAAAAATGGGCAAAAATCTCTTATTACAAGCATAAAAATCAATCAACAATCCAAAACTATATAAATAAACCCACTTTTCCAAATATTATGGGCTAAGTCCCCTTAGACCTAGCGTGCACACTTAAAACATGGGCATATTCTCTCATGTGGCCAAGTGCCAGCCCTCTAGGGGATGCACACTGGCCCCTACTCCATAAAACCCGGTCACGTGTTGCTTCCCCATGGGACTGCACCCTCATAATGTTCCCAGCATACAGTTAGCTCCGATTTGAGTGGTGGAGGTTGCAATAAACGCGTGCTTGGGTGGTTAAGGAAAAAGCACTTGCGCCCGATGCTTGGTGGTCACATAGTTTAAACAAACCGTGGGCTGGGGCTTAGCCCCAACCCCCTTCCACCCATTAACTAAAAAAATACACTTTATTTATAATAAAGTGGGTTTCATTTAATAAGAAATAATATGGCGCATTGGTGGTTCGACCATTATGAAGGCTTTACATTTTGGAGAGGTCATCGGTTCAATTCCTGTCCACTCCAATATTATTTTTGCATACAACTAATCAGCCAACCCATGGGTGCCACGTGGTAGCCCATGTTTGGGCCACGTGGCACCCCACCATTCTCTAATGCCATGTGTCAATATGCTATTGGTCCTTGTTGTTAATATTATGGTAGCTTCGGGAGGTATGAACCTCTATTGTGACCTATGACGAGACTAGAATCCTCCGGAAGAAAGCAAATAATTAAAGGAAACCATAGACAAGTTGTCAGTTGAACAAATATATTTAAATTGAGTTTATTGATGCCCAGAAGGAGAAGTCAGCCCCAGTTAGACTAGCTCGTACACTATAAATACAGGGTGCCAGTTTCATTATTTCACATCTCAACAGTTGCAGTGAGAGCTAAATCTACGCAGGCAGTTGCAGGCAGCAACAGTTTTGTGAGCAAGTTTTCTGGGAGAGATGGAAAGTGGTGTGCTACCTCTCTTGGCTATTGATTGCTACTGGGATTCTCTTCTCGGTCAAGGTCAAGGTGCTCGGAGGGTGGCTTCGGCCTATGGTTGGGTGGCGAGGGTATCGTCAATGGTTAAACGAGCACAATCCTCTATATTCTAACAGGTTATGGGCCCACACCCCTTCAGTCAACCTAAAACGCTGGAAGGAAACATAACTGCTAGGTATTGAGCTCATTGAGGAATTGCTGCTAGAGTTACTAGCAGGAGCAACTTCCAAAGAACTGCAACTAGGGTTACTAGCAGTAGCAGTTGCAGAAACCCTAACTCTTAGATCCGACACCTTGTGATGGAGCATCTTGCTCAAGGAGAAGATATTCAGATGCGCCCTAACTTAGCGCACCTATTGACTTTCTCAAAAGAAAGAAATGACGAAGTTGAAGTTTTGGATCAAGGCATGACTAGTTATCAGTCAACCGAAGACATGTGTGAAACAATCAGTCTCAGACATTACTCAACACTTACCGAGACAATTGAAGATGATATGTGGATAATCGACAGTGGAGCTTCCAGGCACATGACGGGAGATCAAGCTAAACTCTCAGATCTAAATGAGAGAAAGACATCGTACAAAGTGGAGCTTGGAGACAAAAGAACCTACCCCGTCGAAGGATTTGGACAAGCCTCCATCAAATTGGAATCAGGTAATCATGTTCACTCAAGCAATGTTCTATATGTACCTGGTTTAGAAAAGAATCTTGTATCAATATCATGTTTAGAAGACAAAGGAAACATAATAGCCTTCATAGATGAAAAAGTGTTATCATGGCATAAGGATTCCAGCATAGAAGATGCTAGGGTTATTGGAAGATGTTAAGGGAATCTATATAGACTACTAGAACAAAATGAGGAAGCCCTAGTACATGACGAAGTCAACCCTAATGAGATTTGACATAGAAGGTACACTCATATCAATTATCGAGCACTACCTTCCCTCAGGAAGATGGTTGAAGGGATACCAGAATTGAAGTCTACACATGAAGGAATTTGGAAGGGATGTGCCCTTGGGAAGAACATCAAGAAACCATTCCCAAGCAGCAACAACAGATCTAAGGAAACCCTAGATCTAATACACTCAGATGTTTGTGGTCCAATGCCAGTCAAATATTTAGGAGGATCTCTCTACTACGTAACATTCATAGATGACTATTCAAGGAAGGCGTGGCTATACCTACTAAAGTCAAAAGATGAAGTATTCAACAAGTTCCAAGAATTCAAGGCAGAAATATAAAACCTTACAAACAAGAATATCACGACATTAAGAATGGATAATGGAGGAGAATACACCTCAAAGGAGTTCGTTGCATTCTGCAAATCAGCAGGGATTAGGAGGGAGCTAACTGTTCCTCATAATCCTCAACAAAATGGCATAGCAGAAAGAAAGAACATATCCATCGAAGAAACAGTAAAAGCCCTATTGAACGATCAAGATCTATCCATGTTTCTATGGGGAGAAGCAACAATGATGGCAATATACGTACAGAACAGAAGCCCTCATCACATATTGAAAGACATGACACCAGAAGAAGCATTCTCAGGTAAGAAACCTAATGTAGAAAACTTAAGAATATTTGGGTGTCAAGTTTATTCTCATATTCCCAAAGATAAAAGAAATAAACTAGAACCCTCAGGAAAGAAAGGGATATTCATGGGATATAGTGATTCATCCAAAGCCTACATAATATATATTCCAGATCAACACAAGATAGAATTAAGCAGAAACGTAACATTCAATGAAAGAATGGCCTTCAGAAAATCTATTGAAGAAACTATAGAAGAAGAAGAAATTGAAGAACCAAATGAAGAAAACACAGAAGGTGAAAATAATGAAAAGGATCAACCTGATCATCCTATGGAGATATGTGAGAATGTTGATCCAGATAATATACCAAAGAATAAGAAATGACCAACTTGGCTTGAAACCACCTTACAAGACACATAAAGAATCAAGATTCCAGAAGGAACATCCAGGAAGACTAAAAGACCGAAAAGATTCTGAAGTTATGCAACATACATGACAAATCTTCTAGATGAAGAACCTACTACGTTTGAGGAAGCATTTAAAAAGGGGTAATGGAAAGAAGCTATGGCAGAAGAACATTAGTCCATTATGAAAAATGAAGTATGGGAAATTGTACCCAGACCTAAAGAGAAATCAATTGTAACTTCAAAATGGGTATAAAAGATCAAACATGCAACAGATGGAAGCGTGGATAAATACAAGGAAAGATTTGTGGCCAGAGGGTTCTCCCAGAAGGAGGGAGAAGACTATGATGAAACCTTTGCTTTGGTGGCAAGGTATACCTCCATCAGAGCTATCATATCTCTTGTCACTTCCATGGGATGGAATCTACACCAGATGGATGTAAAGACAACCTTTCTCAATGGATCTATTGAAGAAGAAGTATATATTGAACAACCTCAAGGATTCGAGGTACATTCCAAAGACACTCACATTTGCATATTGAAGAAATCTCTACACGGACTCAAGCAAGCCCCAAGGGCTTGGTACGCCAGAATGGACAAGTATCTAACTAGACTTGGCTTCTCTAAGAGTCATGCAGATCCAAACCTTTACTACAAAGTCATGAAGAAGAATGGCCCAGGGTGGGGAGTAGTCCAGGCTCAACAATCATGGATAGTTATTCCTCGAGGGAAGAATCATTCTCTCCAGGTTACACATTTTTTAGTGTAGGAAGAATCGCCCAGGGTGGGGAATAGTCCATGACAATCATTCTTTAGGGCAGACTCATTCCCTCCAGGTTACACTTTGTTTAGTGTCGAAGGAATGGCCCAGGGTAAGGAATGGTCCAAACATTTCTCGAGGGTAGACTCATTCTCTCCAGGATACACTTTGTTTAGTGTCGGAAGAATGGCCTAGGGTGGGAAATGGTCCAGGTTCCAAAATTAGAAACAATCCTTCTTCCTTGGTTGAGAAGAATGGGGCAGATAGCCCATTATTGATATTCTATATTGAGGGAAAACATTCTTTCAGACCTCACAGATGTGAGTGAAATATTGGTCAAGATGATTCAGTTCTTGTCATAACATTGTTTCCATGCAGGTTGCTATTAGATATTTGTTATGAAGAATGAATGTCAGTAGATATGCTACTGTTTGTGATTGTGTTTCACAAGTTTGAGTAGTTGTGTACTACTAGAATAGACACAGGTGTGTTCTATTAATTGATATTGTACTAGTTGTCATAGGATATTATCCAGTCGGATAATAATGATAGGTGCTCATGGTGCTACCAGTTGAATGGTCTATTGTTCTCAAGACCATACCTCCCTAGCTAGGAGGAAGTGTTAATATTATGGTAGCTTCGATAGGTATGAACCTCTATTGTGACCTATGACGAGACTAGAATTCTCCAGAAGGAAGCAAAGAATTAAAGGAAACCGTAGACAAGTTGTCGGCTGAACAAATATATTTAAATTGAATTTATTGATGCCCAGAAGGAGAAGTCGTCCCCAGTTAGACTGGCCAATCCACTATAAATACATGGCGCCAATTTCATTATTTCACATCTCAACAGTTGCAGTGAGAGCTAAATTTCCGCAGACAGTTGCAGGCAGCAACAATTTTGTGCACAAGTTTTATGGGAGAGATGGAAAGTGGTACGCTAGCTTCTGGGTGGGATCATCTGTTTAGTTTAGTTTCTATTTTCTTGCTTGGTGCATTTAGCCTCTCTTGGCTATTGATTGCTACCAGGATTCTCTTCTCGGTCAAGGTCAAGGTGCTAGGAGGGTGGCTTCGGCCTATGGTTGGGCGACGAGGGTATCGTCAATGGTTAAATGAGCACAATCCTCTATATTCTAACACCTGTCACTATCCAGTCACCCTGCTTCCTGTGCTGCCACACGTCAGTTCTGCCACTACCACGTGTCACCTCCAGAGAGTGCCATGCCACCTTTTGACTATGGACTTTTTTTTTTACTTTTTAGTTGTTTGGAAAAATGATCAGAGTGCAATAACTCTTGCATACAACGTCTATTTGAGAAAGTAAATATATAGACGAAATCAACATGATGAGACAATCACAATGGAATTGGTTTCAGTCAATTTTAAGAAATTTCATTTTTGAGCCCTATCAGGCTCCTGGATCGGATTCTGGATCATAATGAGTCTGAGTATCATGGTGTGTGTCACTCTAATTCTCAAAACATTTTAATATGTGCATTTAAATCCTTTTTCTTCTAACATGTTCTTGGACCTTATGCCTTTCCACTTGACCACACCTAGGAGGAATGACAGGATGCCCTAGTAAGCTAGTTCCCATAGGGTTTGAGTTTCCACTGGGGGTATTCATGAAAGGTCATCGTCCATTCCCACCATACTTACCATTGTTCATCCTTTTCCCACTCATACATCCCATACACTCATTCGAGCATTGGGTTGGCGAAACTATCAAAGGGTTGTACTTTACCTTGTGGGAAGAAGGGGTTAAAGGCCCAAAGGGTAAAAGTAGCTAGCAAAAGATAAAAGCCAAAAGAATGAAACCTTGAGATGCTTCACCTAGGAATCCCTGAGAAAGAAATAAAAGGATTCTTAGCAAGAAACAAAGGGACCCCTAAAAAATAATAAATCAAGACCTAGTTGGAGGATAGGGGGTCTCATCACGAGCCAACCTATTAGGTCCATGGGAATGTAGTGGTATGACTCTATCATTCAACTGGTCACCACACCAAGGTAGTGGTTCTTGGTGGCATAGTCAAGAGAAAGGGGGTCTCATCACGAGCCAACCTTCTCATTTCCATGAGATGCTTGTGGGTAACATTGTCACCACTGGTCACCACTCCAGGGAAATGTCCCCTAACTAGCCTCTTGAAAGAAAAAAGAATAAGACTAAAAGATAAAAGGCATGAATGGGTTTGGAAAAATTTGCATCCATGACAAAGTGAAACTCACCCTCTTCAGAGGAACCCATAGGTAAGCCATACATTTCCCTGTTATCATTGCAACCATTGCCCGAACATCCCTTACCACCGCATCCACTTACATGGCCTGGATTTGCCTTCACCTAGGAACATCCCACATCCAATTAGAATTATCCCAATAGAAAGTCCTAGAATCCCCTCCAAACTTGGATTGTAGAATAACATAACGTCTTTGAGCACTTCTCCGGGTAAAGGGGTTTCCATGCACATGTTTAAATAACTTGATGATTAGATGTGATTGACATTGCTAAGATCCATATGACTTATGAGCCCATACAGGGTGTATTTGTTGATGTTGCAGGGCCACACTCGATGGACAGGTACATATGGGGATATGATTAGTTTGGACCTCCATAGGGATAAAATCCCACTAGATGGATGTTGAGCCACGAGCTAGAGGCAAAGACAGATTAGGGGTTTGCACCGGAGAGAGAGGAGGATGTTCCACCAGTGACAGCATGGCAGGCCTAGACCTAGCAGGTTCTTTCCCTTCTCACCATGATGTAGGACTTAGAAGGCCCATGAAATCACCCAGGTCACCCATGATGTCACCGAACGTTTTAGATACTTTGGAGACAGTTGATTTCCAAGTGGCACATGTGGCAAGATCCTGAGGCCCAAGGAGGCCTAACGTTTTTCTCCAGGAGGCCAATGTTTCCCTAAAAGGGACTAACGTCACACTAAAATGGCATGAGGCCACCTTTACAACTTGTTTTAGGGTTTTACTTGTCCGAGTAAAGGGGTTTCCATGAACATGTTTAAATAACTTGATGATTAGATGTGATTGACATTGCTAAGATCCATGTGACTTATGAGCCCATGGAGGGTGTATTTGTTCATGTTGCAGGGCCACACCCGATGGGCAGGTACATATGGGGATATGATTAGTTCAGACCTCCATAAGGATAAAATCCCACCAGATGGATGATGAGACCCTATCCAGGGGAAAAGACAGATCAGGGGTTTTCACCAGAGAGAGAGGAGGACGGTCCACCAGTGATAGTGTGGCAGGCCTAGATCTAGGGGGTTGTTTCCCTTCTCACCATGATGTAGGCCTTGTAAGGACCATGACATCACCCAGGTCACCCATGACATCACCCAACATTTTGGATACTTTGGAGGTAGTTGTGTGCCAAGTGGCACATGTGGCAAGATCTTGAGGCCCAAGGAGGCCCAATGTTTTGCTCCAGGAGGCCAATGTTTCCCTAAAAGGGACTAACGTCACACTAAAATGGCATGAGGCCACCTTTACAACTTGTTTTAGGGTTTTATTATGACATTTAATGTAAAAATTGGATATTATGTGTAACAGGCCATGTCAACCTTTTTGACCTAATTCTGGTCATTAGTATTGTATAAATAAGGGTTTAAACCCTTGTATTATTCATCATCTTTCACTCACAATTGCGAGGACTGAAATTTGCGCCCTATATAGGGTTTCTTGGCTTAAATTTAAGCACACTTGTTGAGGAAGGATAAATCTTGGAGTATTTTGACAAGTTTCTTGGTGGAAGTGTTCAACTAGGTTTTTTTTTATTATTCTTGATATTTCTGCAATTATTCTTAATTGAATGGTTATAGTATTATTCATCTTGCATTTACATTAAATATTATGAAATTTCTTGATTAAACCCTAGGAAGATTAGCACATGTTATTGTCCTAGCTTTAAAAGCCTTCACCTACTAGATCTTGTCAAGAGGCCATTTTTCTTGAAGCATTTGCTAATGCCTTTACATTGCAACACCTTAGTATCCATTGCTTCATATTAGCTGATTTTTCTTCATCATTGAGTTAAAGGGGGAGGAAATCTACTAAGGGCTAGGTTTACCTACACCTTAGTACCTAGTTTCCCCCTAGGGTTTGATAATTTGAGCTTTGGGTTACCAACAGTCCAATATATCAATCTCTCTTGTCTTTGGATATCCTACTGTTATAATTCCTCTTCAACATTTTTTGTGACATCATTGACTCCATTTTCCCTAAAGCACTAGTCTAAGTCTTCTTGTTGAATAATTGATCAAAACAACCACCAAAACCTATACTTTATGCTTCCTACTAACCATTTCTAACACTAGAATAGCCTAACCTACTAACATCATTGCTGTTGTTACTAAAGTAAGCTACATCCATTAATTGCAGCATTAAAATCTCCTAAAAGCAATTAAAAAGGCTGATTTATACATTGTCTTGTTTGCTTCTAATAAATTCTAGTATTATGATTTCAATTCTTGATGATTCTTAGTAATTTTGAAGTTGTTTCAAGGCACTTAAAGTGAATTATTGCCTTATAAATATTGTTGTTATAATTTTGTTTACTTCATCATTATCAGCAAATTGATTTTATTGAGAAATTCTATGGTTTTATGAAGTGATAACTAGCAAGAGTACTTGCAATATATATAGTTTTTTGTAGCTTTGTTCCGAGAAGGTACACCTTAACATATTAATATTTCATTGGTTATAAAACCGAGACTTTCTGATCGGTGGTGACTTGTGAGAGGGGATATTTATCTAGCCATTTTGACCTTGCCTTCTCAAACCCCCAGGTCATCGGGGATGTCTCCCTCGAGCATACCACCCTAAATAGAAAGAGACATCCTATTGAGGTGACAATGATATGATAGTCTCCAATTACGCCAATTTTCTCTCCTTTAACCTTTTCTTTGATCAAAGTAAAAATTGTGAGATAACATTTTTGTGCCATTGCCAGGGAACACTGAGTCAATATTCTTCAAATGACACTTTTTTCGGTTAGCCTTTCCTCAATAATATTTATCTTACAAGATTACATGGTGACTCCACTGAGGGTGATCCCCTCATCCCTTTGATAATTTCAAGAAAATTATTTGGCGACTCCACTAATGACGAAGACAACCGGGACTTCTCAATGGGACCCAGGAAAATTTAAACCTTTAGACATGAGAAAAATCCCAAGATACCCTCTACAAATTCCCCCAAAGTACAAGAAATGGCTCCCTAGATTAACTGGTAGTGATAGGGAGAGAGCCGACTATCACATGGGTGATTTTTTGGGTTTCTTTCAACTCCATCCTATCAATGATGATGCTGAAGATTTGGAAATGAAAATTTTCTCTACCACTCTTCATGGAAATGATCATAGATGGTATAATAATATCTCTATTGCTAGCATCACATCTATGGACCAGTTAGAAGAAATATTTCTCAATAAATGGGGTATGAAATTGGAAGATATCCAAACATTACTGAAAAGACTCGAATATGTAAAACAAATTGAGAATGAGGTTGTCAGGGATTTCCAGGGTAGGTTTGAGAGATTTCTATGTCATATTCCTGGAAGCCACTATCCTGGAGACAAGTACCTTGTGTATTACTATACCAATGCACTTTTACTGCATTTAGTGTTCCTCCAAAATAAAAAGGGGCCAAAAACAATCCATGAAGCTTATAACATGGCTATAGAAATCGAGGAAAATATCTCCTTGTCCAAGGAAGGACACCCCTTTACCCTAGATGCTCTTAGTTTGGAGAGATTAGTTTCCCTTGAGACCTTTACTAGAAATTTACAAGAAAGAAGGGAACAAGTCATCAGCTGACATGAGGTTGAGGAGAAGGATCCTAAGGGTCTAATCCCATGAGGAAGAGCAAGAGATTTCTCATTCTTCTGTTGAGGATAATGAAGACATGCCAGTTGAAGAGTGAGAGCCTGAAGATATCAAACACGATGATGAAGTATTGATGTGTGCTCCTCCTCATGATGAATCCATTCAAGAGCCTATTTTCTGTGCACAAGAAGATGAGGATGAGGTTAGTTACTTTCCTTTTTAGGATTTTGATAATACCTTGTTCTATGATTTAGAGAGTGAAGGAGAAGTGGAATCCTCGGGAAAGGTAGATCCTCCTTGTTGTACAGTTGAATATGTAGGGGAAAGTCATGAGGATGAGAATATGATGCATGCTATTTCATCCTATGAAGACACCCAAGTCCTCGAAGCTCCTGCACAAGAAGAAATAAACATGGTAAGTTACCTTCCTTTCCAAAATTTTGATGATTCTTTACTTTTTGATTTGGAAGGAAAGGAGGTGCTAGCCCTTGGACGTTTTAAACCCTTCATGTCATGATGAAGATGATGAATTTTTTGATAATATTGATGAATTCATACATGTTGGGAAGCATAAATGGGATGTGATTGGATACGATGGAGATCCCATTTACGACATTGAGGGTCATTTTCAAAATTTTCCTTTACCTTTATCACATGAAGTTACTAATAAACTTGACATTTGACAACAAGGACATGATATGGTTACAAACCTATTTCAGATACCCAAGGATGACCTAGTGCTATATCCATCTAATGAATTTTGGTCATACCTTGAAGATTTTGATGATTATTCCTCTGAGCACTTGGATTTATTCCATGAAGAAAATTATCAACCACTACAGTGCTCATATATTGATAGGAGTAAGGACATGGTTTTCTCGAAGAAGGATCCTTGTGATAATGTTCTCAAGCAACCTTCGATTACTTTACCTTGTTGTGTCATTAAAGGTGTAGTTGGGAAGTATGTATTTTGTATTAAGTTTCCTCTAAGGAAAACATTCAAGTTCAAGGCCAGGTTGAATACCTCAAGAAGAATTATGTCATCTCAGTCTTTCAACCTTCCCTTAAGAACTTCTCAATCACCCTCTAGGTTTTCGCTATTTCCTTCCCAGACCTCAGATCGTGAAGACTTCCAAGGTAGCCAACCTTCATACTCTTTGAGTCAGTCTATTGGACCTCTAGCTTTTCACGATCCCTTTCTGAGATGGATTGAGAACTCCCCTGAGAGTATAACTTGGCATGATTTTGTCCCTCCCTCCAGCCTCCATGAGCTAGACTTTATGATTTTCGATGATATAGTACATTCTCTAACTCATGTTATTTGTGTGATTAACTTATAACTGTTTTGGTTTATGATGAAGCACAAAGGCAGGTATTGTGAAACATTGTTGGGGTGGTTTCACTGGTTTTTTGATTACACATAGCTTTCATCCAACAGGTAAGTAGAGGTAAGTAGGTAGGCATTTGCATTCATTGTATATACCATTTGCATTTCATGTTAGAGTAGTTTGTTTTTCCATTTGTACATATGCTTAGTTTCATTTTTTTGTATTATGTTGAGATCAAGTAGGTCACAGGTTATGCCATAGATGCTAAGGTTCTCATGTGCTCTACAATGAGTACATGTCCCCAAGTTGGAGCCAGATGTTATCCCCTAGCCTAGGGATAACTAAGGAGATTATGTCTGGAGGCCCACAGGTTCTAGATATGGAGTACTAAGAGCCAGATCGACTTGAGCATGGTCCTGAAGGGCCCATCCTTTTCTTCTTCAGTGCCTCCACTTTGTCAGTAGTAGTATCATCCATCACATCGGCCCAGTCTTGTAATAGAAATGGGTCTTTCTCCATGAGTTAATGAGTCTGGGTATCATGGTATGTGTTACTTTGATTCTCAAAACATTTGAATACATTCATTTAGTTATTTTTTCTTCTAACGTGTGCTTGGACCTTATTCCTTTCCACTTGGCCACACCTAGGGGGAATGACAGGATGCCATAGTAAGCTAGTTCCCATAGGGTTTGAGTTGCCACTAGGGGGATTCATGAAATGTCATCGTCTGTTCCCACCATACTTACCAATTTTTACCCTTTTCCCACTGATCCATCCCATACATTGGTCTGGGCATTAGGTTGCCCAAACTATCAAAGGGTTGTACGTTACCTTACCGAAAGAAGGGGATAAAGGCACAGAGGGTAAAAGTAGCTGGAAAAAGATAAAATCCAAAAGAATGAAACATTGATATGCTTCGCCTAGGGATCCACGAGAAAACAATAAAAGGATTCTCAACAAGAAACATAGGGCCCATAAAAAATAATAAATCAAGACCTAGTTGGAGGATAGGGGGTCTCAACACGAGCCAACCTATTAGGTCCATGGGCATGTAGCGGTATGAAACTACCATTCAACTGGTCACCACTCTAGGGTAGTAGTTCTTGGTGGAATAGCCAAGATAAATGGGGTCTCATCATGATCCAACCTTCTCATTTCCATGAGATGCTTGTGGGTAACATTGTCACTACTGGTCACCATGCCAAAGAAATGTCCCCTAACTAGCCTCTTGAAAGAAAAATCAATAAGAATAAAAATTAAAAGGCATGAATGGGCTTGGAAACATTTTCATCCATGACAAGGTGCAACTCACCCTCTTTAGAGGCACCCATAGGTAAGCCATACATTTCCCTGTTAACACTACACCCATTGCCTAGACTTCCCTTACCACCTCATCCATTTACATGGTCTAGATTTTCCTTCACCTGGGATCATCCCGCATCCAATGATAATTATCCCAATAGGATGTCCTCGCATCCCCTCCAAACTGTAAGTTTTAAACCTGCGAAGTAAAGCAATGCATATAGATTCTTAAGAAATACAGAAATTAATCAATGGCTCATACACAGAGTACACAAAGATTTTTACCGGAAACCCTCAACCGGGAAAACCTTTCTTATTTTCATTATATCGAATTTCACCATTTGCCATACAATATATACAATGTTTTTAGGTATTCCGTAGATACCAAAACCCTAATCCCTTAATCCAGGATTAATTTACAAATCAGCTAAAAATAGCAAAATCCGCTTAAAATAGAAAAAACCGCCCAAAAAAAAATTTCGGGGCGTTGCCCCGGGCTACCGCCCAGTGTCGAACGCTGCGCGTAACTAGGGGGGGCATACCTACCCGCCCTTGGGACCCCCCTAGGAAATCACTCGGCGCACACGGCAGAGCCCTAGGTGAAGGGATCGTCAGACGCAGTTGTCGTATCTGATGCACCCACACACACACACATGTAAAGAATATAACACACACCCAACATTCTCCCACTTGTTGTTTTCTTTGCATCCAGGGGTCCAGGGGATTATATAGTCAACAATCCAGGGCAACCATGCCCATTGTTACTCTACACCAAGAGAACTTTTCTGTGCTCACAGACTTTGTCAATGAATCTGCAACATTCTTCAAAGTGTCAACCTTTTCCAGCAACACCTTCTTTTCCTCAACCATGTCTCTCACAAAGTGATATTGAAC
>ML783989.1:88657-117370 GCA_009831015.1 Picea engelmannii
TATATATATAAGCCAGGGGTGATATCACCACCAAAAATGATTACTAATAGTCTTATGTTGAGATCAAGTAGATCATAGGTTATGCCAAATATGTTGAGGTTCTCTTGTGCTCTACGGTGAGCACATGACCCCGAGTTGGAGACAAATGTTATTCCCTAGCCTAGGGATAACTAAGGAGATTATGTCTCAAGGCCCATAGGTACTAGACATGGAGTACCAAGATCTATATCGACTTGAGCATGGCCTTGGAGGGCCCTTCCTTTTCTTCCTCAGTGCCTCCACTTTGTTAGGAATAAAAACATCCATCACATTAGCCTGGTCTTGGAGAAGAAATGGGTCTTTCTCCATGAGGTAATGAGTTTGGGTATCATGGTATGTGTCACTCTGATTCTCAAAACATTTGAATATGTGGTTTTAGTTATTTTTTCTTCTAACCTGTGCTTGGAACTTATGCCTTTCCACTTGACCACACCTGTGGGGAATGACAGGATGAACTAGTAAGCTAGTTCCAATAGGGTTTGATTTTCCACTGGGGGGATTCATGAAAGGTCATCATCCGTTCCCACCATACTTACCACTTTTCATCCTTTTCCCGCTCGTCCATCCCATAAATTGGTCCGGGCATTGGGTTGGCCCAACTATCAAAGGGTTGTACCTTACCTTGTGGGAAGAAGGGACTAACGACCCATAGGGTAAAAGTAGTTGGAAAAAGATAAAATCCAAAATAATGAAACCTTGAGATGCTTTGCCTAGGGATCCTTGAGAAAGCAATAAAAGGCTTCTCAGCAAGAAACAAAGGGACCCATAAAAAATAATAAATCAAGACCTAGTTGGAGGATAGGGGGTCTCATCATGAGCCAACCTATTAGGTTCATGGGCATGTAGCAATATGACACTACCATTCAGCTGGTCATCGTGCTAGGGTAGTGGCTATTGGTGGCATAGCCAAGATAAAGGGGGTCTCATCACACTAGCAAATTTGGCTCATTTTGCGACGACTATTTCGACGCTCTTGCGAGGTTATGTCGTGGATATTGCAACGAATCTTGAATCTCTGAAATGTTGTTTTATGTCATGTGGAAATTGCAACGAACTTGAATTACCATCGCAAGAGCGATGACCCAAAGGAACTTCGCACAATTGTGACAAAAAAAATATCGTCACTAATATGACAATATAGGAAAACTAAGTAAAACCAACATTTCGTCGCAATTGAGACTACCATTGCGATGATAGATTTCGTTTATATAGAAAATGCATCACAACAATTTAAGTTGTCATCGAACTTGCAATGACAAATTTTTTATGTTTATGTAGAAAATACATCACAACAATTTAATTTGGCATCACACTGGAGACGATAATTGCGACGACAACTTTTGTTGATTATATGACAAATGCGTCATAACAATATAAGTTGTCGTCGCAATTGAGATGACAAATTTTGTTGTTTATAGGGAAAAAGCATCGCATCAATATAAGTTGTTGTCGCCATTGTGACGACGAATTTTCATTGTTTATATGGCAAAAGTGTCGCAGCAATATAAGTTGTCATCGCTATTGTGACGACAACTTTCATTGTTTATATGGAAAAAGTGTCGCAACAATATAAGTGGGCATCGCAATGGTGACGAAAAATTTTGTTGTTTATATGGAAAAATCATCGGAGCAATATAAGTTGTCGTCACAATTGCATACTTGGAAAGGCGATCAACAACCACCATGATGACATATTTATTTCCCGATTTGGGTAAGCTGGTAATAAAATCCATAGAGATATCCTTCCAAATAGCAGGTGGAATCATGAGAGGTTGTAGTGTGCCTGAAAATTTAACTATTTCTCCCTTGTTGCATTGACACACATCACATTCAACTACAAAATTATGAATGTCCTGTTTCATACCATCCCAGAAAAAGGAACGTTTGACCTTGTCATAGGTTTTGGTGAACTCGGAGTGCCCTGCTATGGGTGTAGCATGAAGCACAAAAAGTACTGTGGATTTAATCTTTGATTGTTTACTTAAATACAAACGACCTTTGTATCGAAGTTCCTCATGGAGCCAAGAGTACCCTGGGGAAGCTGGAGCCTTGGACTGCAATTGGTGGATCAACTACGAACTTTTGGGATCTTGTAGCTATTCCTGCCGAACGACTTGGAGCCAATCTGGTAAAATGAATGAAAGAGAAAAAATGGATCCTTCGTCTTCATATTTTTAGGAAAGTGCATCTACAACCACATTGTCTTTTCCTTTATTATAAATGATCTCATAATCATATCCAAAGAGTTTTGTCACCCATTTTTTTTGTTCTGGGGAGGAAATGCGTTGTTCCAGAAAATACTTGAGGCTTCGATGGTCTGTCTTAATTTGGAAATGTTTCCCCAATAGATAAGGACACCACAGATCCACAGCATGCAGAATAGCCAACATTTCATTTTCATAGATGGATTTGCCTAGATTTATTTCAGATAGTTGCTTGCTGGTAAAGGCCAAAGGTCGACCCTCTTGCATAAGGACATCACCAATTCCTTTCCCAGAGGCATCACATTCCAACAAAAAGGTCTTTGTGAAATTGGGAAGGATGAGGATTGGAGTGGTGCACATGGCCATCTTCAAGGTCTGAAAATATTGAGTATCAGCTGGAGTCCAAGTGAAAGAGTTCTTTTTGAGGAGATCAGTGAGAGGTGCTGCAATCTTCCCATAATTCTTAACAAACTTGTGATAATACCCTGTTAAGCCTAGAAATCCATGCAAGCTATTAAGAGTCTTTGGGTGAGGCCAGTCTTCCATAGCTTCAATCTTCTTAGGATCCACCCTGACGCCATATTTTCCAACCAGATGACCCAAGTATTCTACTTCTGAGGCGCCAAAAGCACATTTAGATTTTTTCAGGAAAAGTTGGTGCTGAGAGAGTAGATTGAGAACTCAATCCACATGAGCAAGATGGTTTGTCTAGGTTTTTCTATAGATGAGTATAGCATGAAAGAAAACTAGGACAAAATGGTGGAGAAAAGGACGAAAGACATGAGTCATGAGGCATTGGAAGGTAGAGGGGGTATTACACAAGCCAAAGGGCATGGACAAAAACTCATAGTGGCCCTCATGAGTTCTAAAGGAAGTCTTGGGAATGTATGCCTCTTTCATACTTATTTTGTGCTAGCCCGAACGAAGATCCAGTTTAATGAAGAATTGGGTGCCACTCAATTCATCTAAAAGGTCATCAATGACAGGAATGGGGAATTTGTCTTTGATGGTAAGTTTGTTGAGGGCACAGAAGTCAGGACACATTTTCTAAGAACCTTCTTTCTTCAGGACCATGACCATAGGAGAGAGTAGGGGCTCATACTAGGGCAGATAACGCCTGCATTAAGGAGTTCCTTGACCATTTTCTCAATTTCATTTTTTTGGGAAAAGGGGTGATGATATAGACGGATATTGGGAAGAAGGCTTCTGGGTACAAGGGGAATAAAATGATCATGAACACCACGCGAAGGAGGGAGGCCTTGGGGAGTAGAAAATACCAATTGATGCTTAGAAAGGATGGCTTGGAGGTCTTGCGGTACCGAGGGTGTCTCTGTTGCTTGTATGGCATGGAGTTGGGCGATAACACTAGAATGACCCTTTTTGAGCAGCTTTTCCATGCAACGGGAACTAATGATCTCAGGTGAATCGATGGTTATGCCTTGGAACTTATATTGGTGGCCCTCCTGGTCGAATTTCATGGTTATGTCTTTAAAATGCATGAGAATGGGACCTAAAGTCCTTAGCCAGTCTGCACCCAACATAATGTCACAACCTCCCATGTCGATAGCAAACATATGGGATTTCAGGTAGTTGTCACCAATTTGGAGACGCATGTTTTTGCAATGCCCTCCACATTTCATGGAACCACCATTAGCAATCATGATTTGTAAATTATTGATGACATGGATGTAGCAATGAGTTTCTTGGGCAATGCGACGATGAATAAAATTATGGGTGTTGCCACTATCAACCAGAATGATGACCTTCCGATGCTTGATGTAACTGATTAGCTTGAGGGTTTGGGGAGCGGAGAAGCCAGTGAGAGCATTGAGGGAAATGACCAGTTCTACTTCAAGAGGGTCTGTGGGAGGGGTTATGCCAGTGGATTCAGGTGACTCAGTCATAGAGGGAGTTTCTTCATCTTCTTCCGTAATCTCCTCGGAGATGGCCATAAAAATATTTTGTTCTTTACACTTGTGGCCTGTGAAATATTTGTCATCATAGTTATAACAAAGGCCTTTGAGTTGGCATTCAACCATTTCATCCCTGATCAATTTTTGGATCTTTAGTGGAGCAGAAGGAGTAGTGGGATTTACTGGTTTAGGGCAAGGGATAAAGGAGGGTTTGTAGTTTTGAGTAGATACAACTTGTTGTGCTTCTTTATCTCTTTTGGTAGCCTCCACCCATCTCTCTGATCGATCGATGAGGACATGGGCCTAAATTTCATCCTTGAGGCCGTTGATAAAACACTCTCGGAAAAAGGCATTAGACATGCCTTCTGTTCTAAAAGCTAGGCGCTCAAAGGAAACTATAAAGTCTTCCACTGTTCCTAATTGTTTCAGCTTTGTCAAACGACCAAAATGGTTGGTGTCAGTGTCAAAGCATTCATAAAGCTCTGCCACAAAGTGTGTCCAAGAAATATACCCTTGACAAGAAGTTTTTCTCCATTTCCACCATTGCCAACGTTCTTGATCTAGATGGAGAACACCACATTGGAGTTTGGCCAAGTCATATGTAATGCTGTATAAAGGTAGTAATGTTCCATTTGGGTTACCCAACCAGTGGGGTCCGAGCCATCAAATTTGGTCACATCCACCCACAAAAGGCGTAGGTCACATTGAAAGTGAAGGTTCTGTAAGGTATGGGAATGAGAGGAATGGTCACCTTCAATATGTGGAGGTGAGGAAGAGGAAGGGTTATCTGTAGGGATATGTAGTTTGGTGCAGAGTCCCAAAAAGAATGATTCAAGTTGGGTGGTGAGGTCTTGTTTGATTTCCCCCATTTCGAGGTACATTCCAAATACACTCACATTTGCATATTGAAGAAATCTCTACACGGACTCAAGCAAGCCCCAAGGGCTTGGTACGCCAGAATGGACAAGCATCTAACTAGACTTGGCTTCTCTAAGAGTCATGCAGATCCAAACCTTTACTACAAAGTCATGAACTATGCACTTATAATTCTACTACTATATGTTGATGATCTATTCATAATAGGTGAAGAATCTCTAATCATCTAGTGCAAGAAAGATTTAGCCTCTGAATTTGATATGAAAGATCTAGGTCTCATGCACTATTACTTGGGACTAGAAGTATGGTAGAAGCGCGGTGAAGTATTCCTTGGACAAGGAAAATACTCAATAAATATCCTTCAGAAGTTTGGACTGATGGACTGTAAATCCATGGACACTCCTATGAATGTGGATATAAGAAAAGTGAAAGTCCCAGATTTCGATCTAGTAGATCCATCTCTATATTGGCTGCTAATTGGATCATTGATGTATTTGGTAAATACTCGACCAAATATTTTCTTCGTTGTTAATACATTAAGTCAGTTCCAGGTGGAACCTAGACAATAGCATATAGCTGCAAAGCATGTTCTAAGATATATTTGTGGGACAATAAACTATGGCTTAAGATATACCGCATCCAATGATGTCCAACTTCATGGATTCACAGACTCTGATTGGGCAGGAAGTGCAGAAGACAAAAAGAGTACTTCAGGTATGTGTTTCAGCTTGGGCTCCACTATGATATCTTGGAGTAGCAGGAAGCAGAAGTTTGTTGCACTCAGTACAATAGAAGCAGAGTATATGGCATCTTGTGAAGCCTGCACAGAAGCAGTATGGCTAAGGAAGTTAATATTCAATTTATTTGATAAGACTCCAGAATCGACCACAATATATTGTGATAATCAGAGTTGTATAAGATTATCCGAGCATCCAGTGTTTCATGAAAGGTCGAAGCACATTGAGATCAAATACTACTTTATCCGAGATAAGGTCCAGGAAGGAGAGGTAAAGCTCGAGGATATCCCCACTGATGAGCAGACAACAAACATCCTGAAAAAACCTCTTTCCAGAATCAAGTTTGCATATTTCCGAGAGAAGATGGGGATCGTGGAAATAACTCCCTTAACTGAAAGGGAATATTCTCTAGGATAGAGAAGGTACACAAAAATATTCTTGAAAAACATTTATTTTTTGATTGAAATAACTCTCCAGTTAGGAGGGAGCATTGAAAATATTATTTATCTTTGTAACTGAAAAATAGTCCAGATTGGGCAGATGCTTTCCTGTTCAGAAAGTGGATTGAGATTTCTGATGGACAGTGACTTCCCATTGTAGTTAACATGGGAGCTAGACTGATTGCTAATGTAACATAGACATCAACTTCCCATTATGGGGAGTGGTCTAGGATAGTCATTCTTCTTGGAAGTCACTCTGAGTAGTGGTCAAGTAGAATGGTTTGCCTCGCTGAGCAGTCATTATTTCAAAGTTCACAGTTGTGAGCAGTTTCGAAGAATCGTCCATTTTGGAGGTTGATGCAGTACAAACATTCCTCGAGGGTTATACATTCTCTCCAGGTTACACTTTAGTGTCAGAGGAATGGCCCAGGGTGGGGAATGGTCCCGACAGTTATTCCTTTAGGGAAGACTCATTCTCTCCAGGTTACACTTTGTTTAGTGTCGGAAGAATGGCCCAGGGTGGGGAGTAGTCCAGGATCAGTAATCAGGGACAGTTATTCCTCGAGGGCAGACTCATTCTCTCTAGGTTACACTTTTTTTAGTGTTAGAAGAATTGCCTAGGGTTGGGAATAGTCTAGGACAGTCATTCTTTAGGGAAGACTCATTCCCTCTAGGTTACACTTTGTTTAGTGTCGAAGGAATGGCCCAGGGTAAGGAATGGTCCAAACATTTCTCGAGGGCAGACTCATTCTCTCCAGGATACACTTTGTTTAGTGTCGGAAGAATGGCCTAGGGTGGGAAATGGTCCAGGTTCAGAAATCAGAAACAATCCTTTTTCCTTGGTTGAGAAGAATGGGGCAGATAGCCCATTATTGATATTCTATATTGAGGGAAGACATTCTTTCAGACCTCACAAATGTGAGTGAAAGATTGGTCAAGATGATTCAGTTCTTGTCATAACATTGTTTCCATGCAGGTTGCTATCAGATATTTTTTATGAAGAATGAATGTTAGTAGATATGCTACTGTTTGTGATTGTGTTTCATAAGTTTGAGTAGCTGTGTACTACTAGAATAGACACAGGTGTGTTCTATTAATTGATATTGTACTAGTTTTCATAGGAGATTATCCAGTCGGATAATAATGACAGGTGCTCATGGTGCTACCAGTTGAATGGTTTGTTGTTTTCAAGACCATACCTCCCTAGCTAGGAGGGAGTGTTAATATTATGGTATCTTCGATAGGTATGAACCTCTATTGTGACCTATGACGAGACTAGAATTCTCCAGAAGGAAGCAAAGAATTAAAGGAAACCGTAGACAAGTTGTCGGCTGAACAAATATATTTAAATTGAATTTATTGATGCCCAGAAGGAGAAGTCGTCCCCAGTTAGACTGACCAGTCCACTATAAATACAGGGCACCAATTTCATTATTTCACATCTCAACAGTTGCAGTGAGAGCTAAATCTGCGCAGATAGTTGCAGGCAACAGTAGTTTTGTGTGCAAGTTTTATGGGAGAGATGGAAAGTGGTGCGCTAGCTTTCGGGTGGGATCATCTGTTTAGTTTAGTTTCTATTTTCTTGCTTGGTGCATTTAGCCTCTCTTGGCTATTGATTGCTACCAGGATTCTCTTCTCGGTCAAGGTCAAGGTGCTCGGAGGGTGGCTTCAGCCTGTGGTTGGGTGACGAGGGTATTATCAATGGTTAAATGAGCACAATAATCTATATTATAACACCTGCCACTATCCAGTCACCTTGCTTCCTGTGCTGCCACACATCACTTCTGCCACTACCACGTGTCACCTCCAGAGAGTGCCATGCCACCTTTTGACTATTGAGTTTTTTTTTACTTTTTAGTTGTTTGGAAAAATGATCAGAGTGCAATAAATCTTGCATACAAAGTCTATTTGAGAAAGTAAATATATAGACAGAATCAACGCGATGAGACAGTCACAATGGAATTGGTTTCGGTCGATTTTGAGAAATTTCATTTTTGAGACTTGTCAGGCTCCTGGATCGGATTCTAGATCATAATGAGTCTGAGTATCATGGTGTGTGTCACTCTGATTCTCAAAACATTTTAATATGTGCATTTAAATCCTTTTTCTTCTAACATGTTCTTGGACCTTATGCATTTCCACTTGACCACACCTAGGAGGAATGACAGGATGCCCTAGTAAGCTGGTTCCCATAGGGTTTGAGTTTCCACTGGGGGTATTCATGAAAGGTCATCGTTCGTTCCCACCATACTTACCACTTTTCATCCCTTTCCCACTCGTCCATCACATAAATTGGTCCGGGCATTGGGTTGGCCCAACTATCAAAGGGTTGTACCTTACCTTGTGGGAAGAAGGGACTAACGACCCATAGGGTAAAAGTAGTTGGAAAAAGATAAAATCCAAAATAATGAAACCTTGAGATGCTTCGCCTAGGGATCCTTGAGAAAGCAATAAAAGGCTTCTCAGCAAGAAACAAAGGGACCCATAAAAAATAATAAATCAAGACCTAGTTGGAGGATAGGGGGCCTCATCACAAGCTAACCTATTAGGTCCATGGGCATGTAGCGGCATGACACTACCATTCAGCTGGTCACCTTGCTAGGGTAGTGGCGATTGGTGGCATAGCCAAGATAAATGGGGTCTCATCACACTAGCAAATTTGGCTCATTTTGCGATGACTATTTTGACGCTCTTGCAATGTTATGTCGTGGATATTGCAATGAATCTTGAATCTCTGAAACGTCGTTTTATGTCACATGGAAATTGTGATGAACTTGAATTACCATCGCAAGAGCGATGACCCAAAGGAACTTCACACAATTGTGACAAAAAAGAAATTTCGTCGCTAATATGACAATATAGGAAAACTAAGTGAAACCAACATTTCGTCGCAATTGAGACGACCATTGCGATGACATATTTCGTTTATATAGAAAATGCATCGCAACAATTTAAGTTTTCATCGCACTTGCAATGACAACCTTTTTATGTTTATGTATCAAATATGTCACAACAATTTAATTTGGCATCACACCAGAGACAACAATTGCGATGACAACTTTCGTTGATTATATGACAAATGCGTTGTAACAATATAAGTTGTTGTCGCAATTGAGATGACAAATTTCGTTGTTTATAGGGCAAAAGCATCACATCAATATATGTTGTTGTCGCCATTGTGACGACAACTTTTCGTTGTTTACATGGCAAAAGTGTCGTAGCAATATAAGTTGTCATCGCTATTGTGACGACAAATTTCAATGTTTATATGGAAAAAGTGTCGCAACAATATAAGTGGGCATCACAATGGTGACGAAAACTTTTGTTGTTTATATGGAAAAATCATCGGAGCAATATAAGTTGTCGTCGCAATTGCGATGAACAATATTTATTTAAAAAAAAATAAAAAATTATTTTAGGATGCAATTTTAATATTAATATTACCATATCCTCCAAGTGGAACATGGTTTCTCCTATAATTCCTTGGATAATGGGGATATGTCTCAATGCCTTGATAATGTGCATGAGAGGACAATAAATCCCTTAGATTCTAAATGAATCTTTTGGGGACCTACAAGGGCCATGGACAAGGCCACAAACCACAAAACATGCCCTATATAAGATATCATTATCATTAGAGTGGTATGTGGATGCCATTATAAGGTTTTATGCATTAGGGATGGGTACTATAGCCTTGACCATGATTGGGTCAGAAGTCGAGGGAATTAGGACCTAAGTTAATATTCTTGATCTAATAGGCCATGATAAAGGCCTCAAACTACAACATAGTTCCTTTAAAGTGAATATTTGTCATATAAGTAGGATATGGGTATAATAATGAGTTTTTTCATAGTAGGAATGGGTCTCAAGGAATTTACCATAACAGAGGGAGGACAATAAGGGCCTTATTTCATAAATGGATTTGTAAGGCTCAATATCCATGAACATCACCTTCAACATAATCCTTTTAGAGGAAATATTTGGCCTCCAAGTTGAATATGTGTACCATTATGAAATATTTTGCACTAGGGACATGTGCATTAAGTAATTATCCATGGTCAAGTGAGGAAAATAAGGTACTTGGGTCATTTATGAATCCTTTATGGATTAAGGGACATAATAAATGCCCTAATCCACATAACATGTTGTCTATAGGGAATCATGAACCTTTGAGTGAGATATGGGTATTGTTATAATATTTTGTATATCAAAGATGTCTATGAAGGATTTAACCATGGTTTGGGGATAAATCCAAGGAATTAGGCCTTGAAAAAATATTATTGGTTTAATAGGCCATGATTAAAGCTATGAACTACAACATGAGACATTTAAAGGGGATCTTTTGCATACGGGTTGGATGCAGTTTCCATTACGATTTTTTGTGTAGTAGGGATTTATGTTGGGGCCTTTACCATGATTAGGTGATGAAAATAGGGTCCTTAAACCATAAAGTATGATCAAGGCCTTTAACTACAACATCATCCCTTTAAAGGGGATATTTTTCATATGAATGAGAAAGGGTTTCCATTAGGATTTTTTGTGTAGTCGGGATGGGTCTTCGGGCCCTGACCATGATTAGGTGATGAAAATAAGGTCCTTAATCCATAAATGAGTGTAACTAGTCTTATGGGACATGGAATATTCTTCAAACAACTAAAAAAAAACTTTTAGAAATTAACTTTGTCCTTGAGCGCGATATTGGTACTTTTAGGAGGCTTTACATAAAAGATATGGATCTCACAGATTTGGTTGTAAATGAAGCTTCTAGGGCCCTAGTCCATGAAAAAGGACTCAAATGACCATACAAACTCAAATCATTGGCCTCTTGGTGGGATATAGGCATCATTAAGATAATTTTCATATTAGGCATGGGTCTCAAGGCTTTGACATTGGTCAATGAAGGAAAACAAGGGTTGTATGATCTAAATTAGTATTTTAGGGATTATAATATTTAACATATGAATGAGATTTGGGAAATATTAGAAAAATTTAGATGCATTGGATGGATTTGGAGACTTTGACCATGGTCATGCGAGAAAATAAAGGGTCTTAAGATCTAAATGAAACTTTTAATGCTCATGAACCATGCACATGTCTTTGAACCACTACAAAGTTTCTTTCAAGGGGATATTTTGCCTCCAATTGGGATATGTGTGATGTTAGGTGGTTTCATGCACCAAGGATATGTATAGGGGCCATAACCATGACAAGGAGAGAAAATAAAGGGACTTAAGTCATATATAAATATTTTAAGGATATTGTCCATTAACATGGACTCAAATCACCACATAGGACCTCTAAAAAGGATCTTTGATCTCAAAATGGGATATGGGTGCCTATAGTAGTTTTTTCATACCAAGGATGGATCTTGGTGTCTTGACCATGGTAAAGCAGTGAAAAGAAGAGACATATCAACTAAATGAATATTTGAGGGCTCATGGGATAAAATGGAGTCTTAAACCATTACATGCATCCTTCAAAGGGGATATTTAGACACCAAGTGGGATACACATGCAATTAGGAGAAATTTTTGACCAAGGATGGGATTCAAGGCCTTATCCATGTTAGGATACAGACACATTAGACCAATTTTATATTAAATAACTCCTAAGTGTCGAAATATCCTAACATCCCCCCTTAAGAAAAACCTAGGATATGTTTGAAGGACTTACAAAGGTGACACAATAGGAGAAATAAGGAGGCATTAGAGAATATCCCCCCTTAATGAAAACTTATTAAACTCCTAACATAGATCAGAGTTTGGAAAACTTCACTTCTGTAAGAGACTTTGTGAAAATGTCTGCAACTTGATCTTTTATTGGGAAAAAGATCACTTGAGAACCATTATGATATTTTCCACTCTAGATGGTTATTAAGATATTTCCCATTGTCCAAGGATAAAATCCAATGTATTGTGGGTGTTAAAATATTCTTTATTGTTCATGGACCATGCATAGGGTTTGAAACCACCAAACAAGATTTATAAATGGAATCTTTAGCCCAAAAGTATAATATTGAATCCACTGTGAGGTTTGGCATGATAGGGATTGGTATTTGGGCCCTAAGCATGGTCCAAGGACAACTATTAGCATCTTAGGGACAACCGTGTAACATTTTCTTAATATATGAATATAATATAATGATTAAAGGATTAAACTATGTTAAGATAAGAGGTTTTACAATAATAAATTGAAGTCTTAATCTATTATTCTATTTATTTGTTGTGCAAGGAGAAGGTAAAGATTCTTACAAATAGTCCATTCATAATTTTGATTGGTTTAGACACTGAAAACATTGTCATCATTCATAATGATAGTACAAAATCCATAGGTGGGACATACAACCATGAACCCTAGAAATATTCTTTAGGCACTAGTGATTGTCCTTGGATAATGGTTAAGTCCTTGATACCCATACCTAGTGTGCCAAACCTCTTAATAACATCCATATTATTTTTTGGTGTAAATATTCCATTTATAGGGCTTGGTGTAAATATTGCATTTATGCAAAATTACTATTACTCCCAGTACTGGAAGAGAGTTCCTTATCTATCACAGGATGAATCGGATTCTTGTAATTCTTTGTGTTGAGAAGGTTAGGTAAGAATGTGAGTAGAAAGGTTGGGATGATAAATATAGAATCTTATTGCTTGGTTTTTTCACCATGGTGGCCTCATAGCCTAGGTTGGTGGTGATATCTACACTAGATGGTTGTGGTTCAATGGAAATTTTCTCTTACATGACCAATCTCTTGGACCAAGTTTTGTTAAAATATAAGTCTCATTTTTTTGTTTATGAATATGAAAAATTACTATTACTCCCAGTCATAAAAAAATTATGTCTTATACATGCTATGTGTCATTTTTTATTTTTTTATTTATTTTTATTTATTTTCTGGTTTTGAATTTAAGTATACAATGAAATGAAGGAAAATTTCATGATTCAAGAGAAGAAAATGATTTATACCTTTTCGGAAATGTGTTTTGGATCGTGGAGGTGACCACCCTTCAAAGCTTCATTTTTCAAAGACATTAAAAGGTTAAATGAATGAATAATAGCTAAACATCTATGAGGAAATAACCATGTACAAGTGCAAAGGAAGGCTACTATGTGGGCTTGAAATAAGAGAACTCTTAGCTCACACATACACAATACATAAAATAAGATTCCATGTAAAACTCAAGTGCACCACTATCTAAGGGAGTTTTAGCCTTTGGAATACATTGTGCAAGAAGATTATATATATATATTATACCGAATAAAATATCATCCCATGCTTGAGCACCCCATGCATAATCAAAATCCATCTTAACCATATGTATCTAGTGCATCGTCTTCCATACAAGGGGTTCAAGAGAATTGCTAAGGCTTGAAGTTCTCATAAGAATGGAGGGAGGCCATGAAGTCTAAGGAAATGGCTGGATGATATGGGGTTCACTATAGTTTAAAATTTCTTAAATATTTCTAACCTACAAGGTTACATATGAAATAAATAATGCAGTATAGAAGATGAAATACTAAAAGAAAATGTGTCTAAACTGAAATATGTGCTCGGGTGGTACAACAACTATTTGATAATACTTATTTCAATAGGCCAATGACAATGTATGGCTTTGATGTAAGAGTTTCACATGGTGTATTTTACAAATACAAAACACAATCCGAAGACTCTAACACAACTCAATTGAACTTCACTCAAATAGTTAAATAGTAATTAGGCCTTCAAAGTGCTTCAATGTATGGTGATGCAACCCACCATAGAAAACACATGAAGGCATGAGAGGCACTATGATCCACTATAGGGGAAGATGAAAGGGGACCTATGGGAAAATAAATCCTCTATCTCCAAGGTCATTCTCAGAACTCATATTTTTCTACAATGTGCCTTAAATGAAGCCATATACCTTCTTTGACTTATCAACCAATCCTTGAATCTATGTAAGAGGTTGGTGGGGAAAGTATTTTCACATAATAATGGGAGCATGGGTTGAGTACAATGTTCATGCCATGGGAAGTGTAAGAGTCCTACATTCCACTAGTTATAGGTAATGTCATCCATCATTTCCACCAATTATATCATTTTCATTGACTCTAACATTTTGGGAAGCACTCCAACATTAATTCTCTACATATTTCATGTTTTATTCTCCATTTCCAACCCAATATACCAATTTGGAAATTAATCAAGATCAACATCAAGAAGAGGAAAATTATAGACATTGGATGAAATATAGTGGTTGTAGGTAATCATATATGATAGGGAAGATAATAATTCATCATTCACTATCCATTATATAATCTTTATATCCTTGAGAGACAAATATAGTTATTTTAGGAAATTCTTAGAAATAATACAATAGATCAAGCTCTTTCTATCCACACTAAAGAGAACTAGAGAGAATAATATATATAAGGGTCCATGAAGTACATAAAGTGAATATATTCATTATGTTGTACGTTGTAGTGGAAGAGAGTTCCTTATCTATCGTAGGATGAATCAGATTCTTGTAATGCTTTGTGTTGAGAAGGTTAGGTAAGAATGTGAGTAGAAAGGTTGGGATGAGAAATATAGAATCTTATTGCTTGTTTTTTTCACCATGGTGGCCTCATAGCTTAGGTTGGTGGTGGTATCTACACTAGATGGTTGTGGTTCAATGGGAATTTTCTCTTACATGACCAATCTCTTGGACAAATTTTTGTTAAAAGATAAGTCTCATTTTTTTGTTTATGAATATGCAAAATTACTATTACTCCTAGTCATAAAAAAATTGTGTTATGCATTGTCATTTTTTTTTTCCGATTTTGAATTTAAATATATAAGGAAATGAAGGAAAATTTCATGATGCAAGAAAAGAAAATGATTTACACCTTTTCGGAAATGTGTTTTGGATCGTGGAGGTGACCACCCTTCAAACTTGCATTTTTCAAAGACATTAAAAGGTTAAATGACTGAATAATAGCTAAACATATATGACCACCCATATTGCTCGATTATGTCATCGCTCTATGATTCCAATGTTCAACTTGTTACATCCACATTCTCAATCAAGGTATTTAGCATGTTTATGCATGGAAACAATTCCTCTTTGTATCCCACCTTGTGGAATCAAAAGACCTTAACATTGAAATCCTTGGGTTCCTGTCCTTGGCTTCTTTTTCTGCTCGCAATGATTTGTGGAAGGTTCAACATCATTGTACATATCATAGAGGAATGAATAAGTAGGTTTTGAGGCAATGATGAGTATAAAAACCATGTCCATGACACAACGAAAAGACACAATGAAAATAATGGTAATGCTCTTTGTCATGTGAGACACAATGAAACATGTCACAAGACTGTCAAAGTTGCATATATCATGTCACAAGATTTTGGAAGTTTCATCATTAAGAGAAGCTGAAATTATCATTAAGTGTATAACAAAATTACATTCAAATATATATACAAGCCATATAAATAGCCTTGTGTATATTATCAGCTATATAATGTACATCTAATTGTCTTATAAAATTATTACATGACATCATGAATTTCTTTTAGTCTTCTTTTTTTTCTTTCCAGTTCTTAAGCAAATCATCGATGTCCATGTCTTTGTTTACTGGGTTCTCTTCAACAGATGATGTTGTTTTAGTCCTTTCACATCGAGTACGTCTGGTCTCATACTCACGGCATGGATGTTGCTGTGAGGGGCCATGACCTAAAAAAATAAAAAATATTAAATTTATATGGCCAATTTTTAAATATCATTGAAGTAGTTGATTAATATTAAAAAAAAACTTTGAAATGTAATTATATACCTGGTCCTCTAGTCGATACTGTTGGAACATCACAATTTATGAGTACAAAATTATTAAGTATATGATTAATATATAAACATTTTACTGTCATGGGCGTTAGTCACAGGAACATCTTGGGGCTGCACCTTACTAGGATGGGGATGTTGAGGAGAACCATGATCTTCTGGTTGCATTTCACTATCAACACTCTGTTGTTCAATACTAATGGTTTCATTGATCATGCTTCTCTCCTGATTAAAATAAAGTAAGACATTAAATTATGGATGATATCAAACATTTACGTATTTTATATGTAACGAAAGGTTAATGTGGACTGATTTTATTTACCTTATCCCGTAAATTGGATCTTGGTGTCTGCTCCATGCTTTTCCTATGATCAACCATGAATTTATAATTGTACTTGTAACCAAGTTGGAGGTCTTCCTACGTGGTTTCAGTTCTGAAGTTGTCGCCCTGCATTGCATAAGGGTATGGTTTTTTAATGTTTTTGGTTGCAATTACCTTAAAGTTGTAAGGTGATACAAATAATATTCTTAAGATGTTTGGTTACTTACGATTCGTGATTGTAACCTTGAGTAGCTGCCATGGCCTAGCTTGTGTTGGCCATGTTTGGAAATCCTCGCTTTGGTTTCCTTCAAAGTGTTAGGCAACCTATCATCAAAATTTTCAAGTATGTTACATATAACCACACTTTTATTTAGATCTAAAGAAAAATAAAGCTAGTATTGAATTCAAAAAATTGTAATTTACCTTGGTGTACCAGTTATTTGTTCTCCTGATTTTCAAAATCTTCTCTTTTTCATCATCAATGATCGCCTTCCACTCCTTCTCTGGAATTGAGGGAGGATGCTCATACCTAGGATTTTTTTCCAAGATTCATCTTTAAACATCCCGAGTATATTTTAAATATTCACCCGTTGCAAATGTGACCGCTTTTGTATTGAACGTGTCTACACCAAAGAGGCCTTCAAGATAATCCATAACTTGCTTTTTGAGGTTGGAATTTTGGCAATTCCACCTCATGCGTAAGGTTGCCCCAAAAAGAGACAAGGCCTTGCTCTCTACATGCCTATAAAAAAGGTTGCTTCCTACACAAAAAAATATATGATCATTAATTTAAAATTAATAATCTAGATGATTTTTGTATGAGGACAACATTAAACGATTAAAATATGAATTAAAACTACCTGGGAGTCTTGATTGTTTTAATGGAAGTCCATCATCGTCGACCAAAAATGTGCACGGAAGGGCCTCGTGCTTGTCACACGTCTAGATCCAGGAAATGCAACCATCTCAACCACATCACTATGATCCTCATCTCTGCACCATCTCTAGACTCTAATCGAGGTGTGGATGTTTGTCGGTGCGTGTCATGGCTCCTATCTAAATGAGGTGTGGAAGATGGAGAAGTAAACAGTTCTCTAACAACTGTATGACCGCCCGCATCAAGACTCTGTAGTGTCTTTGTAGCGCCACTACTACCAACCCCGGGCTAAACAGGCTCCAAATATTCCTTTATAAAAAAGAAAATGTTTTTTCGTGAGATAATGTAAAAGTTAAAGAAAAAAGTATCATAATTGAACATATGAGTTCATTAAAAAAAAATAAAAAAAAATAATGGTTATCACCTTATATGTGTTAAGTTGTGACATAAGGAGCTTGATGCTTTCTTTGACGTCTGGAGTTTGTTCTGGACGATCTAAAAATATAAATGGCTCCTTGTTAGCTTTAATGATCCTTTTTTTTAATGAGAGGATCAGATCAGTGCAAGAATAAAACCTCTCATCATCGGTGGAATCATGATCCACATGGCCTGCTGACTACATATAATTTAAGCAAAAGCAATGTTATTTCAATAAAATTATATAAGCAAATAATAAAAACAACGTAAAATGAAAGTGGAAATTGATAATGAAAGTGGAAATTGATAATCATTTACATGTTCCGCGGATGGCCCTTTTCCACGATCATCCTACCACATTATAATATAATTAGAACCCCCAAATATTTAAAAAATTGTTAATGATAACAAAAAAACAATGTTAAAGATAATATTTACAACAATGTTAAAGATAATATTTACAACAATGTTAAAGATAATTAAAAAATATAACGCAATAAGTAGAGGTTTCTTAAATAGGTGTTGCATAAGAACCTGCACACTATTAGTCAATGTTTCTATTCGATTCAAATGGTAATCCACTAATAAATCTTTCCCGGGAGCTATCTTTTTTATTGTGCACAATACTACCTGATTCTCTTCACGTCCTTGATATATGCTATTCAGTTGTTTTTTTTTTGTCTCAGGTCGTGTGTTGTTTATAAACCCTGCGATATTGCCGGAAGCTTCAGGCCTTCCATCAATATAGATAGTCGCTCCCTTATTTTTATTCTTGTTTATTAGTTGTATATAATTTGCGGTGAGTGCATATCTCTGCATACTTCGCATGTACTGGAACAACCACATCCAATCGTTATAATTGTAACACGGTCTGACATAGTCCATCAATTTAGTCATTGTATTGTATTTTACAATTACTCCATCCATGGAAAATAGCCCCAAGCCATGTAGGGAGGATGGTGTAATGTGATATGTCCTATTGTTGACAACGAAGTCAACATCTATAGGAGGTAGTTCCTTAGGTACCCATTTCTTCACCAGATGCTTATACCCGAGTGGAACATCTATGTATCCTATGCTCTCATCATAAGAGTATGATCCTCCTTCGCCAAGAAAAAATTTCACGCGTCTACAAAATTTTGTTCTGACTTTTTCACCTCTGGTCCTTATTTTCTTATCATATATACTAGATGCAACCGCATTTCCGGCCTCTATTTGTCCTAAGATTTCCTCACTCAATGAAGAAATATATGACAAGTACCTATTTGATTGTACCTTCAGTTGCATGTACACGTTTTGTTAGTTAGTAGTCCATCATCATATTCACATTTCTAAATAAAAATTTTATATCTTTAGTTTTGGATGCACAATTAGACTAGGGTGCAATTACCAATATTAGTGGTCAACCACTTAATTTAATGTGATATCCCTCTTGATTTTGGACATATTAAAAATGTGAAAACACTAAGGACATGATAAATTTATCATATGGATCTAAGAAAAAATATAAATACTAGACTAGGATAACCCAACTAGGCACCCTCTACTCAAGGAAGAGGAACCACACGACACAAAATGCCTCTAATTTTTGCTAACCCCCATTTGTCGCATTGTCAACTCCCACAAGGCCATCCCAAACCCCAATACTATAGGGAAACAATAATAGTTTTGGAGGAATCAAAGAAACCTAGGGTTGAACATGGGTATCTACCTAATCCATGTTGCATGACAAGCACAGACCACCAAATCCCGACAACAACAAAAACACATGCTAAACCATATTGGATGATAAACCTATGGAATTAAATAAGGACTTAAGGGTGGCAAGGGAAGTGGTGGTAAGATAGGGTATCTACCTAATCCATGTTGCATGACAAGCACAGACCACCAAATCCCGACAACAACAAAAACACATGATAAACCATATTGCATGATAAACCTATGGAAATAAATAAGGACTTAAGGGTGGCAAGGGAAGTGGTGGTAAGATAGAGTATCTACCTAATCCATGTTGCATGATAAGTGACACATATTCCACGTGCATTTGGCTGCATGGGCATCATTCATGAAGATGTTATGATGCATGTTTTTTGCGTTTAGTATAAAAAATAAGGTGAAACACATTCCATTAAACCATACCTCCCCATCATCTTAACAATTAACCCCACCATTACATACTTAGCACCTTAGAACCTCCATCTCAGATACTAACAATACAAATGGAGGTCACGACTAGGGATTTTATGGCAGACCTAAATGTTATTCATAAGGATATTATGATGAAATTGTTTGTTTGTATGTTGAGAGGAATTGCAACACATTAATGGTTTCGTAAATATTGTCCAAGGGTTGTGTCTTCAATTTCAAGTTTCATCAAAGCAATTTGTAGGATTTTGAGATTGTGAGTAGGCTCTTGAAGAAATCTACGATGAGGATTTTTTTCTTCAACATTGCATGGAAAGAAGGAAGAAACTTGATGACACTTTTCAAGCCTATCAAATAATCCCATGGATATGCTTTTCAATAAGTTGGTTGAAAGGTATAAGGCAATAAATTATTGGTCGATGTTGTAGAAAATAAATACCTTTAGAGTGATGATCAACCCATCATCTTATCTAAAGAGTTGTCAGAGAATCATGTAGTAGGGGAACAACCCCTAGTCACCTCCATCCCTGCAACAAACCCCACTTATATCAAATGATTTGGGCATTAGAAAGTATCTCTATGGTCAAACAAGGTCCACTAGAGGCATAACACATGCTTCATTGGCATTGTGGCTACAAAAGAAGGAAATAAATGACCTTAATGGATGACTAATTAAGAAAAAAGAAGGTCAAATTCACTTGGAAGGACAAATTTCGATGTTATATTTGATGATGATGAGGTCATCCCTAGTAGGAGGGGATCCAAATGAAATAAAATTTAATTAATAGAAACAAAGTTAAGTTATTTTTAGGTTGGTCCTAACCTAAAGTCACAATTAAACATTGTTTTAAGTTTGTACATGATCACCCTAACCCAATGGGTAGCCAACCTGTTGATTCACCTTCCAGGTACAATAGGGATTCTAGAGTTCTCTCACACCCCACAAGGGAATGCAATGCCTAGGTGGATCTAGTTGCTACCCACTAAAAATGTGGGTGTCATACGAGTTGTGGAGGCTATGCACTTTATTCCATATTTCCATAGCACCATTCATCGTCCAAGGTGTGGAGAAATATGGTTGGTTTGTTGGAGGATGTTCTATAGGAAAATTTCACCAAGAGATTCCATTTTGTTAGACTTGGCACATTTGAGGCATGGATACATGGATTTCATTACATTTTTGTTGCATCATTGATGAAGAGCTGTGTTCCAAAGATTGAAACCAAGGCCCAAAACCCATGGCTAAATGAATCACTATGTAGAAGATGAATTCCAGACTTCAATAGGTGGCTAAAGCATGACATATGGTAAGAAAAAACCAAAAATACAAAAAAAATACATACAATGGAGAAAGTTCAGAGTAAGGCATGTGAAAAAAAAAGAGCTAATGGAGGAAAATATTTCTTGAAATTGTGCCATGTGGCATTATAAAGTATCTCTATGGTCAAAAAAGGTTCAGTGGAGGTATAACACATTCTTCATTGACATTGTGGCTACAAAAGAAGGAAATAAATGACCTTAATGGATGACTAATTAAGCAAAAAGAAGGTCAAATTCACTTGGAAGGACAAATTTTGATGTTATATTTGATGATGATGAGGTCATCCCTAGTAGGAGGGGATCCAAATGAAAGAAAATTTAATTAATAGAAACAACTTTAAGTTATTTTTAGGTTGGTCCTAACCTAAAGTCACAATTAAACATTGTTTTAAGTTTGTACAGGTTCAACCTAACCCAATGAAAAAAGAGTATAAGTGCCACATCAAAGAAGAATTAGAACATTTTTTGTTGAGCACTCGAAAGGTTTGATGACCATGGAAGTGGTTGGGATATTTTATAGGCAATATTGTTAAAGGTGTCTCTTTGAAACTATGGTTGGGTGAGCATTAGAAGCCTATGTTGGTGTACTTGTCATCCTTTCATCTTCTTGTATTTGGTTGGGTATGTTTTATCATGCAATCTAAAGCATATGCAACCCTTTTGTTGGAAAATGACTAGTTATGGGGCCCATCAGGTTTATGTCTCAAGAGGTGGATGTTGGGCTTTGAACCACAAAGGGAACCTACATTCATTCAAGAAGTGGGAATTGTTGCCTGGTTTACCCATTGAGCTTTGGAATAGCAAGATATTGGAGGGCATAGGAAATACCATTGGTTGATTTGTTGCTTTGGAGGATCGATATATGGAGAAGGAAGATCGCATGGTTGGGCATATTTTGGTCGAATTAGAACTTATAGAAGGTCTATTATAAAAATTGGATATGGATACAGAATGGAGAAATTGGAAATTCCAACAAAAAATAGAGTGTTGGAGACTCTTTTTTTGTTGTGTGTTTTGTCATGAAGTTGGGTGTCTGAAGAATGATTCTCATCAGGTCATATGAGGTCATCCCTAGTAGGAGGGGATCCAAATGAAAGAAGATTTAATTAATAGAAACAACTTTAAGTTATTTTTAGGTTGGTCCTAACCTAAAGTCACAATTAAACATTGTTTTAGGTTTGTACAGGTTCACCCTAACCCAATGAAAAAAAGAGTATAAGTGCCACATCAAAGAAGAATTAGAACATTTTAAGTTGAGCACTCAAAAGGTTTGATGACCATGGCAGTGGTTGGGAGATTTTATAGGCAATATTGTTAAAGGTGTCTCTTTGAAACTGTGGTTGGGTGAGCATTAGAAGCCTATGTTGGGGTACTTGTCATCCTTTCATCTTCTTGTATGTGGTTGGGTATGTTTTCTCGTGCAATCTAAATCATATGAAACCCTTTTTGTTGGAAAATGACTAGTTATGGGGCCCATCATGTTTATGTCTCAAGAGGTGGATGTTGGGCTTTGACCCACAAAGGGAACCTACATTCATTCAAAAGATATGGGTATTGTTGCTTGGTTTACCCATTGAGATTTGGAATAGAAAGATATTGGAGGGAATAGGAAATACCATTGGTTGTTTTGTTGCTTTGGAGGATCGATGTATGGATAAGAAAGATCACATGGTTGGGCGTATTTTGGTCGAATTAGACGTTATAGAAGGTCTATTATAAAAATTGGATATGGATACAAAATGGAGAAATTGGAAATTCCAACAAAAATTAGAGTGTTGGAGACTCTTTTTGTTGTTGTGTGTTTTGTCATGAAGTTGGGTGTCTGAAGAATGATCCTCATCAACTGAAATCTATAAAGGATTCTACACAACCTGACACATTAACTCCAACAACATCTACAGATAAAAGAGGTATGTATATCTTATACATGTTCTTGCACCTTCATAATGTTCCCAGTGGCTTCTAGATTCCAATTGGTTATGAGGATACTACTAAACATATGGACTTAACAAATGATGGTCCTCATTCGATGTTTGAGTCCCTAATTGGATAAAAAAGGGTTGAGGGAAGTTCTGGATCAAAAGAGTTATTATAGGAGATGGGGGAGATCATTTAGAATAAGATTGTTCTGGGGGAATGTAGTGTACCCTCTGTATATACGAGATTTGGTTCTAATGATACTAAGTTGGTACATGTCCAAATGAATAATGTTTTTGTCAAAGAGAATAAGTCACATTCCCTTCTACCCATAAATGACCCTAAGAAGAAGTCTAAAAACATTGCCCTAAAGTGCTTATGTTTGTTAAGATCATTAAAATAATTTGAGATGGAGCCAAGGGGGTTGGTGGGGGGACTAGCCATGGACAACAAAATGCCTTCTACTATTGAAAGGAAATAAGATTTATCATTGGCTAAATTTCAAGCAAGGAAAGAAGTAAGAGAGGGTAAAAAACTCACCATCAATGGGGTCTTTAGAGCAGGGAAGACCCAAAAATTGGTTACAAAATTATCATTATTTCACTAAATTCCAGAGGGGTTGGGGGTGCCCACAAACAATTATCCCTCAAATGAATGTTGTCAATTTACCAACCTAATGTTATGATGCTACAATAAATTTACCAACCTAATGAAGAGATTTGTGTGCATTTAAAACTATAAAATTCCCACTCAATTATTTTTGGTCTTTTTCTTGGTTTTACTATGTTGGTATTTCGTCAAACAATTTTCCATTGAAATGTTTATAGAGGTTGTTATGAGTTTACTCATTGCTGTAGCAATTTTATATGAATTCCTGAGTGTGGAATTTTGACAAACACTTGGACTGTAGCATATTTCACACTGTTTGACTTCCCAATTTGCAGTTATGGTATTTTAGATGGATTCTTGAAGTGTTTTATATGGTTGGCATATATTTCATGTTATCTATCTGATAACATTGTGACCAGTAAAACCCTAGGAACAAAAGTTCAAATTCGAATATGCCCTAACTCAAATCTGTAGAATATCTAATTCAAACATGGTTCCCTAGATCGAATATATATAATATATCATTCAAATGATGATGCATGTGTGCCCTAGACTTTTCAGAATGAAAATTTTGAAAAGGACAGAGTGAGGAAAATTTACCGGATTGGAAGTCATTGTTGGTCTAGTTCGCTTCTTTGTCTCTCTTTGTCTTTGTGGCTCCTTGCTGGGTTCACTGCATCTCTTGTTGGGGTCTTTGTATACCTTTGTGGATCAGGATGGATGCGAATGGGCCAAATGGGGTCGATCGAGTTCAAGGATTAATGCATGTGAATGGGGTCGGCCGAGTTTGAAGGAGATGAGTTAGGGAGAATGGGGTTAGGGGTCGGGTTCTGTTTGGTTGTGTAATCAAAATGGGGTTAGGTCGGTCGGGTTCTATTCACTGTGCAATGCAAATGGGGTTAGGGTGCCGGTCAGGTTCTGTTTTCACTGTGTGCAATGCAAATGGTGTTAGGGCGCGGTCAGGTTCTGTTCGTAACATATATAACATATATGTTACATATATATGTTATATATGTTACATATATAACATATATATGTTATATATGTTACATATATAACATATATATGCAATTCATTACATATATATGTTATATATGTTACATATATAACATATATATGTTTACAATATTTTAATCTTATATAATTAAAATATTTTCCAATATGTTCAATATTTTAATTTTACAATAAGAAAACTCTAGAATTCATGTTGACCTACACATTATTGAAAAATGAGTTGATAGATGCTAAAAGCTATAACTAGGGCTTCAATAAGGTGATCAATGAGAAACTTGGGAAGAATTAATTCTACATATTCAGAGGGCTATCAAAATCCATCAATCGCTTCAACAAGGTGATCAATGAACATTTCATATTGAATTCATTCAATAGATTCCAAGGATCACTGCGACATTATCAATTGGACTATTAATGATTTCAATTTCATATGGAAATAGAAGATCTCACTCTACCCAATTTAATAATATTAGATGGTTATTATAGAATAATCATTATGATGGAGAAAAAATTAATTAGAGAAACCAAAATTGTGACCACCAAGAAGGAGAAATAGTCATTGATGATTAGTGAGCCAACACAATTGCATTAAAAAAAAGGAGAATATTGAATAATTATTGATTTAATAAGTTGCAATAGTGAATGAGGAGTTGGCTATTTCTAGTGAATCCTCTAGAAGCTGGAAAGATGAACTATATGAATGCAAAGGGAAAGGGTAGTATAACTAGAGGATTGCTTAGAGGAAATAAATCATTTGATAGTGGATCATTGTAGCATTGGAAGATGGATAATCTAAGTTTTTTGTTCCTAAAAATCTCTCCAGCCTCCTGCCACTAAAACTCCTCTCTATTCCCTTACTACTATACTTTAGTCTATAGTCCCCCGACAACCTTCTATTATACCTCTCCCGTCACCTTACATTCTCCCTTCCTCCGAAAACCTCTTCGTTCCATTGAACTGTTCCCTGGACGAGTCACTCTCAGGCTCTCTGATCTTGCCAGGTTTCAGGGAGGATGAGGAGAATGACTCATCTCTCTCTGTGGCCCTTGACTCCTTAGCTCCTAACCTTAGTGAGCCCTGTGACCTTGTACCATTGCCTTTTTTCCTTGGTAAAGAAGCTGCTGTCAACAATGGAGATATTGGCTCTTCCTCCTTGCAAGCCACATGTAAGGGATATAAATCCTTTTCTTGGTCTCGTGGCATTGATTCATAACTCTCACTGATCAAGACTAGAAGTTCTCAAAAGAATCATGTGGCTTATAATATTCAAGCATATGTTCTTGTTCCTTCTTCCCCAGATACCGGGGCCCTTAGAGCAATGAAGGCCCTGGCAAGGGAAAAATGATGTTATTTCTCTCCTTGAACATTCGAGGGATTGGAGGCACCCTCAAGGCTGCCTCAGTTCGCAGACTATTGAACCATGCCAAGACAAACATTGTTTTTTTACAAGAGACTCTCTCAGACGAACAAAAAGATTGTGATTTTTTGCTTCTTCTCTGTCCTTCCTGGGCTGTGTGATGCAGAAGCATAAGCTCACAGTTCTAGAAGATCTATGGCTGTTGAGAGTCAAAGCCAAATTTACTGAAGAGAGTGGGTGCTCTTAAATTTACTTTGTTGTATTCAGTTCAAATTGAATAAATTGTGAAAGGATCTTGAATCCTAACAATGTAATAGTTGTAGGAGAAGTTAGGATTACAAGTAGAAATTGTAGGATCTAAGTGGATTTGATCCAGACTTTGTGGATCTGAAAACCTAAGTTTGAATTGTATTTAAGCAAACTAAATTCGATTGTAAAAAGAGGGGGGGACGAGAGTTAGAGAAGGGAAAGGGGATGCAGAGTAGAGTTTAGAGTCGAGGAAGGAAATTGGTGTGATGTAAAAGATTACATACAGTGAATGATTAAATTTCCTCTCTACTGTGAAAATCCTTGATATGTTGCTTGTTCTATTCATCGGAATATTCTTGATATGCCTGTCATTATCGATTAAACAATTTCATTAAAGGAGTTTCATAATTCCATGGTTGAAGACACAGTGGATATTGATGGTTCAGACCATCCGAGAAGACAGACGGTCAAAAGTTGAGTGAGATTGGAAAGCGAAAGATTGACGACCCAGATCGTAGCGGAAAACTAAGGTTCAAAATTCGAGGGCATTCCTCATTTTCCGTTGGGAGCTACGTGTCCGTCGATGTATGGAAACAGAGATGTGAAGGTAAGTACGAAAAGGTTTCAAAGTGTTTTCCGCTGAGTTATGGTCATATCGTGTGGTCGTAAGGTGCTTAACACCATATATAAAAATATTTACGTTGGGTGCTAGCAAAACAAAAAGTGTTTAATCCGCCAAATCCAAGAGGAGTCTTGTCAAATGCAATAGAATTGCCAAGTATAGTGACAGATAGTTAAATTTAGCTCTGTCAAATAGTTTTCACTAATACTAGCTGCATTAAGTGGTATCAGAGCGAGATTTGAGAAATTGCAACATTGTATATGAAAGGGAAAATTTATTTTTCACCTTTACCAGTAATCGAGGCAAAAGAAAGTCTGAACAGTGATACTTTAAAAACAGATTTCTTACCTTCAGAAATGTCTTTCAGAGTAGGACGAGGTAGGAGAGTTCGAGGAGGTAGACCTATAGCCAATGCAGAAGTATTGGAAGAATTGAGAAGTCTCAGAGAAGAGATAACAACCATGAGAGAAGATGGAAGAAGAGATCCTGTAGCAGGTGATGTTAGTGAAAATGAACAGGAAGATGAATCTGAACCTGAAGAAATGACAGATGAGAATATTGGATTGAAGTTATTAAGGGCAGTCATTAGGGCTAGCTCAAAACCAAGATTAGAAGTAAATGCATATGATGGAGGGTTAAATCCTGAGGAATTAGTTGATTGGATAAATTCCATGGATAAGCATTTTGATTTTGTTGAAGTAGCTGAAGATAAAAAGGTAAAGTTTGCAGTGACTAGACTTAAAGGACATGCTTTACTTTGGTGGGATGGTGTACAAGCAAAAAGAAGAAGATTGCAAAAACAACCAATTAGAAATTGGAATAGAATGATTGCTAAATTAAAGGAGAAATTCTTACCTAAAGATTACCAATTAGCCTTGTACAGACAGATGCAAAATTTGAGACAAAGATTGCTTACTGTAAGAGAATATACAGAGAAATTTTACAAAGTGAATATTAGAGTTGGATACACAGAGGATACTCCTGAGAAAGTAGCCAGATACATGAATGGTTTTAAATTTGACATTCAAGATGAAATGAGTTTGTTTTCACCTCAATCAGTTGAAGAAGCATATCAATGTGCTTTGAAAGTGGAGGAGAAACTGAATAGGAGGAACAACTCAGGGAAAGGAAAAGGTCAGCCTTACAGAGGTAAGGGACAACAAACTGGAAAAGGAAAATTTTCAGTTCAGAAAGGTGAAGATGAAACATCAAATCAGCCAGAACAACCTCAAAAAGGAAGAGACTTCAGAGGAAGAAGATCTTTTTAGAGAGGTCATGGAAGAGGCAGAAACCATGAGGTTAGATGTTATACTTGTGGAAAACTAGGACATATGTCTTGGGATTGTCGAGAAGGAGCAGCAAAATAGGGGAATGTTCAAGTTGCACAAGCTGAGATTGAACAGAAAGCACCTGAGGATCATGTCGAGATTCCAGAAGCAGGAGAAGCCTTGTTGATGAGGAGAATTTTTCTGAAGCCAAGCAAAGAAGTAAATGAACATGAGCAGAGGAAGAGCTTGTTCAAAACAATGTGCAAATCACAAGGTAAGTGCTGGAAGTTGATTATTGATAATGGCAATACTGATAATTTAGTTTCTGTAGAGATGGTTGAAAAGTTAGGATTGAAGAGAGAAAGACATCCTACACCCTACAGAGTTTCTTGGTTGCAGAAAGGACATCAAGTTTTAGTCAATGAGAAATGTAAAGTTGACTTCTAGATTGGGAATTACAAAGATCAAGTTATATGTGATGTGATACCAATGGATGTGTGTCATGTGTTATTGGGTAGACCATGGCAATATGACAGGAATGTGATGTATAATGGCAGAGAGAATACTTTTGCTTTGGAAAAAGAAGGC
>ML783989.1:150315-188811 GCA_009831015.1 Picea engelmannii
TTCATGAAAATAGTAATGCAGAAAACAATTAACTCTATCTAACAGAGAACAAAGCCACCTAGTTCCTTCCCTTCTAAGCAGGAGCCTTGAGCCTTATTTTTGTTTTAGCACACTTGTGAGGTTGAGGTTTACAGAGAACAGGGTAGTCTGATCCCTTCCTTTCTGAGCATGGATCCTTAACCCAGTTTTTGGCTAGCACAAATGAAAGTCTACAGAGAACAGGATGTCTTGGTTCCTTCCTTTCTGAGTAGGAACCCTTAACCCAATCCCTGGCTAGCACACTTGCAGAGGTAAATGAAATCTACAGAAGACAAGGTGTTTTGATTCCTTTCTGTCTGAGCAGGAACCCTTAACCAAATCTCTGGCTAGCACACTTGCAGAAGTAAATGAAATCTACAGAAGATAAGGTGTTTTGATTCCTTCCTGTCTGAGCAGGAACCCTTAACCAAATCTCTGGCTAGCACACTTGCAGAAGTAAATGAAATCTACAGAAGACAAGGTGTTTTGATTCCTTCCTGTCTGAGCAGGAACCTTTAACCAAACCTCTGGCTAGCACGCTGGAAGAAGTAAATGAAATCTACAGAGGGTAGGATATTCCAATTCCTTCCTGTCTGAGCAGGAACCTTTAACCTAGTCTCTGTTAGCCTCATAAAATCATCACACAAGATTGCTGATAAAAAGAATTACAAATTCCATTCAATAAACTAAGACAGAGTCAGTAGTGTTTCAGCAAGGCGGAATCCATTAAAAACAATATTTCAGCAAACGACAGTTAAACAAAGCATAAACAGAAATTGTACTAACACACTTCTAACTAATGGGTGAATCTTGTGAAGAAGGTGGGCCCTCCCCTCTCACAAGATTCCTCTGAAACGAAAAAGCTAGAGAAGGATACTCAAAGTAGTCTTATATTCATCTGTCGAAATATCACATTACAATTTGGAAAAATAGAATACAACTCGCTTCTCTGGAGTTGCTTCAATACATAAAACTTGGATCCCTTGAGTGATTTCCTATGATTTAAAGAGGAAATCCCTTCGATACAATAATTACAATGCATATCTGAGTCCTATCCTAAATCAGATCTTCTTTCTAAACCAGCATAGGATGTCTTAGTCTCATGCAACCGAATGCTATTACAGGAGCTGAATGGGGTATTGTTGTTACGACTGGTGTAACAACTTCTTCCCGTTGTTGCTGATGTTGTTTCAGCATCGCAATTCGCGGGCTGTTTCAACCACGTGAATTGCACTCTGACTATGTTGGCATTGACTGCTTTGACTGTAACGGCTTCCTTTGAGTTTCAGCATCGTCGGTCCTGGCGGTTTCCTCTGTGTTTCAGCATCTGCAACGCTGGACTGTGTAACATATCCATGTTTCAGCATCTGCGATTTTGGACTATAAGGCAGCTCCGTGTTTCAGCATCTGCGACCTCGAACTATAAGGCAGCTCCGTGTTTCAACATTTGCGACCTCGGACTGTATAGCAGCTCCGTGTTTCAGCATCGGTTCTGTGTTTTAGCAACAACGACCTTGGACAGTTCTATGTTTCAATAATAGGCCTCAAATGTTAATCTACAGTTTTGGACACTTATGCATTTCTAATCAATGGTTAAGTACGAGAGTGATGTAAAATATTATACAAAACAGATTAAACATATAGTAATGAGAAGGGACGTTGTATACCTTTGAGATGATCAGATAAAGTGATAGTATGAGTCTAAATGTAGGTGATCAAGAGTATAATGGTGGCAAAAAGTATAGGCAAAAAGGTACATTGTGTGGTCCTAACAACCTCCATTGGGATAAAATCCCACCATATGGATGTTGAGACCCTAGCAAGGGGCAGAGACAGATCAGGGGTTTGCAATAGAGAGAGAGGAGAACATTCCACCAGTGACAGCCTGACAGGCCTGGACCTAGGGGGGTCTTGCCATTTTCACCATGATGTAGGCCTTGAAATGCCCATGATGTCACCTAGGTCACCCAATGTTTTGGATACTTTGGAGGAAGTTGTGTGCCAAGTGGCACGTATGGAAGGATCCTGAGGTCTAAGGAGACCTAATGTTTTTCTCCAGGAGGCCGACGTTGCCCTAAAAGGACCTAAAGTCACCCTAAAAGGGCATGACGTCACCTTTACAAGTTGTTTTAGGGTTTTTTTATGACATTTAATGTAAAAAATGGATATTATGTGTAACAGGACATGTCAACCTTTTTGACCTAATTCTGGTCATTAGTATTGTATAAATAAGAGTTTAAACCCTTGTATTATTCATCATCTTTCACTCACACTTGTGAGGAATGAAATTTTCTCCCTATCTAGGGTTTCTTGGCTGAAATTTTAGGTGCACTTGTTGAGGAAGGCTAAATCTTGGAGTATTTTGACAAGTTTCTTGGTGGAAGTGTTCAACTAGGGTTTTTCTTGATGAATGTAAGTGATATTTTTGCAATTCTTCTTTATTGAATGGTTATAGTCTTATTCATCTTGCATTTACATTAAATATTATGAAATTTCTTGATTAAACCCTATGAATACTAGCACATGTTATTGTCCTAGCTTTAAAATCCTTCACCTACTAGATCTTGTCAAGAGGCCATTTTTCTTGAAGCATTTGCTAAGGCCTTTCCATTGCAACAACTTAGTATCCATTGCTTCATCTTAGCCAATTTTTCTTCATCATTGAGTTAAAGAGGGAGGAAATCTAATAAGGCCTAGGGTTACCTACACCTTAGTATCTAGTTTCCCCCTAGGGTTTGATAATTGGAGCCTTGGGTTACCAACACTCCAATATATCAATCTCTCTTGTCTTTGACTCTCCTACTATCATTATTCCTCTTCAACATTTTTTGCCACATCATTGACTCCATTTTCCCTAAAGCACTAGTCTAAGTCTTCTTGTTGAATAATTGATCAAAACAACTGCCAGAGCTTCCTACTAACCATTTCTAACACTAGAATAACCTAACCTACTAACATCATTGTTGTTGTTACTAAAGTAAGCTAAAACTATTAATTGCAGCATTAAAATCTCCTAAAAGAAATTGAAAAGAATGATTTATACATTGTCTTGTTTGCTTCTAATAAATGCTAGTATTATGATTTCAATGGTTGATGATTCTTAGTCATTTTTAAGTTGTTTCAAGGCACTTAATGTGAAGTATTTCCTTATAAATATTGTTGTAATAATTTTCTATTTACTTCAACATTCTCAACAAATTGATTTTATTGATAAATTCTATGGTTTTATGAAGTGCTAACAAAAAAACGTACTTGCAATATATATAGTTTCTTGTTTCTTTGTTCCGGGAAGGTACACCTTAACATATTAACATTTCATTGGTTATAAAACTGAGACTTTCTGATCAGTGGTGACTTGTGAGAGGGGATATTTATCTATCCATTTTGACCTTTCCTTCTCAAACCCCCAGGTCACCGGGGATGTCTCCCCTAGGCCTACCACCCTAAATATAAAGAGACATCCTATTGGTGACAATGATATGATAGTATCCAGTTATGCCAATTTTCTCTCCATTAACCTTTCCTTTGATCAAAGTACATATTGTGTGATAACAGTCTCCAAGGTCGTTTCCAGCTCTGTAACCTTGACTTTTGTAGCGTCAAGTTCCACTACGACTTCATGGATTGATATTATGTTTACACCTGCAAAGGCATTGGGTGTCGAGGTTGCTTGTAAGGCATTATCCTTCACATCAGGTCCAACTTTCCATTTGATGTTTCTTTCGGGGGATCCTTTTCTCTCATTGGATTTTCCCCTTTTCCTTTTAGGGTTTTTTTTATCGATGGCTCGTTTTTTATGGTTGTAATAGTAATCGTCGAAGGAGACTACTTCTCATTTGAATCCAAGTTATTTAGAGGTGAGTGATAGGCTTCATGGAATAGAATCTAAGGGGGTGCACTCCTCTATTGGGGTGTTGATTAAGTCGACCTCAGGATTTATAGTGATAATGGCATCAACGCCTAGTAGATTGTTGTCTTGAACCTGAAGATAAGAGGCCTTATATTTTTCATTCTTTTCACGAGCCTTTCTTGGTAAGACAATGTTGATTTACCTATGCTTGTTGTTTCCCCTTTCCTTGTGTTGACTTTATGTGAGGGGTGGTGTTTGCTTCGAATTTTCTCTAGTGCATCTTGTTTCTCTTCAACTTATTTCTTCTTCATTTCCTGGGATTTTTTCTTGAGCTTCTTCGACTTTTATTTCGAGTTCAACTTCTTTATCTCTCATTTCCTGTTCTTATTTACTTAGCCTTCCTTTGTATTCATGGAGGAGGGCTTTGAACTATTCCAGTCTCAGTGTTCTATCCTGCTCTTAATCTTTCCTAAGTTGTTGTTGAGCAATGTCGGTTGTGAGTCTTTCTATAACTTCTTCAAAACTTAGAGCGCCTCGAAAAACGTCTTCTGAGAATTGAGCCTCATGCATAATTTGTGGTGCCAACTTGGCAACTTTCATGTGCTCATAAAACACATTTCGGGGGTCATGTGATTTGGGCTCTCCGAGATAGAGACACAATTACTTGAGTGGTTTTGCTTCCTTTTCAACTTTCTTCTTTTTCATTAGAGAGTATGACCCTATATGGATGGGGAAAATTTGCCAATACCTTTTATTTTTTATGAAAGGTAGGCGGTGGCCCCCTTTTCCATACTCTGGTATGCAACCTCCCTGGATAATAGCTTATCGAGAATATACTTGGGCAACAAGTGTGGCCCCATAGATCTAGATGTAAGTGTATTACTTATTCATGTACCAGTCCACGACCTCCTTTAAATATTTGAGAGACCCATGAAGATTATGTGTGGGAATTAGAGAGAAAATATGGCCTTATGCAAGGGAGTGAGGAAGTAACAAAAAAAATCATAAAAATATTTTTTGCAGTTGGATTCCCAGAGTTGTGAACAATACAAATGGATTGAGCCCTTTTCCTGGGTCCTGGCCTAGTTAAATGCGGGGAATGAATTAGTTGTAGATACAATTTCTATGAGGTAGGAATACATGTAGAAGACAGGGTTTTTCATACCTTTGGGATCTTGGCTTCATTTCTCAATCCTGAAAGAAAGGATGCTCACCCAATTGAACGCTTGGCCCTTCTATGCTACCATGTATGCCACGGGAAACCACTCCATTCTAAAATGAGTGTTTTTCTCCTCGCCATAAAGTATACAAATCATGGTGTTTATCACCCTATAAGGGATCTTGAGGTATCATGTAGGGACATGCCTTTCACCCATTTTAACTGGACATTCTTCATCATATAACCAATCTTCCATCAGGGTCTCAAAGTCTTCATGTTCGACCTCGAATTGTTCTAGAAAAGACGTGTTTAGGACCACTATAGGATCTAGGTTTTGATATATATCTCGGATATATTCTTCTTTGAGCGAAGTGATTAGAAGACCTGAAGCGTTGAGTATCAACCCTGTGTCTTTTTACAGATACACAAAACACCATTTAGCCATGTCATTGTAAGGAAACAAATTTGGGAGAGAAGCTACTGTATGTATGCCACTCTTCCAGATATTTCTATATGCATTGATGTTTGGATCATCAGAAGGGAACCTTTCATTCTTGGACATATACAGGATATCAGTGTAGAGGTAGTGTTCCATTCCATCGTGGCTATTAGTGTCAGAAATGTTAAACGACTCAAGGATTGAAGCTGGAATGGGCATTCCAAAAGTTTGGATTTTTCCCTTCCTGGTGAGCATCCTAGACATTTCATCACCTGCGTAAACAGACAAGTTAATAGTTAATAGGGTTGTTTTAGGGACAAAAATACCAGTATTCAAGCAATTAGCAATATACTCAATTAGAAACAGGGGATGAAAATTAATCAAACCAAGAGAGTGGAAAATCACAGAAACAACCTTTGGTTTACTTAGCGAGCAAGTGGAGAAACCTCGAGTCTTGATGCTCTTTTTTTAAAAATTATTAAAATATTCCCTCCAGACCCTAGCATAATCAATGAATAAGGTGTGATAAAAATTATAAAAAGTCAAGGTAGTACACATTAGAGTAAATGTATTTGTGGGTGTTTGGTGGTTATAATTGTTAGGGAATGGGAAAAATTGAAATATCAGGATAGTCGAATAGACATTGTTGTCGACAGTCAATAAAGATAAGAGATGTGAAGATGTGCAAGGGACAACCTATGACGATGATAAATTGTGATTGGGATTCTTAAGCTTAATTACAAGGTTTAAACTTTGAAAGATAACTCCTTTTAACTTTCATAGATATGACCATTGGACACTAATCTTCTCTTTATTAATGTTGACGAGATGTCAAGTGATATGAATTATTTTGAGAACAGCATGAAGAAAACAATATAATCGATATATAACAATGAAGTACACATAGATAATGTCGAGAACACATAAATATAGTGAAAACCAACTTCTATTAATGAACACGAGAGGAAGACATTGTAGAACACAAAATAAGAGAATGGGGTAGATTATCTCTGAAAATAAAGAGATGTTGGCTACGCTTCATTCACAACAAGATTTACATCACACTCCATTCCATGCTTACAGGGCCTCCTTCACCTCAATTATGTATGAGAGAGTGAGAGGAGAACAATTCCCATGATGCATGTGGGATAAATTGGACTAAGTTTATAAAATTCCATAGGCATGTAAAACACTAGTAGTTCTCGGGCGGTCACCCATCCTAGTACTACTCTAGCCTGAGCGCACTTAACAATATATTTCTAATGATATCTGATTCATTAACGCTATCTTGTAGGCATGTACATAAGACCACTAGGAAATCATTACACAATTTCTATAATTAACAAATGAAGATGACATTACATTCCATTCCCCATCAAAAGGGTGAATATCATGGTTTATCAAAACCACAAGCTCAAAATGGTGATTCAGTGGAATAGATGGATGGCCACTGAGATCCATCTATATCATTCCTCCCTCCTTAGGAAGAAATGGTCCCCATTGTGTCAAGTTCCCTTGGGAGATGAGGATAATTTTGCTAAATCTGAAGCTTGGTGCACTGCTTGCCTTGCTGAAGAAGCTGTCATACTTAGCTTGTTGAAGGCAATCATACCTATTGTTGGAGGGGTTGGATCCATTCAACCAATATAGATGCATGATATACCTGAGTGTGGGAGGATTATGTCAGTGAATATGCAACATGAAGAGTATGAAGGGTTTTGTTATAACCTTTCTTGACTGGGAAGTGTGGAGGCACCCCCGTAGGTGCAACAAGAACATATTGGTACTCTTATACAATCTTGTTGATCTTATTTAGCTGGATAGAAAGGTATTGGGATAAGGATGCAATGGTTGTAGTGTCCTTATTTTCACCTTTTTATCGGATTGTGAAGAGGGTAAACTTTGCAGTATGAGAGATTACTTTGTGGCATTGTTTTAGTGGGACAATAGTCAGAACTACCTCTGGTATCTGATATAGTGACCCCCCAGAGTAACAATCATGCTACGAGGTTGAGACTCATAAAAAACATGATGCCTCCATATATATGGATAACCTAATATAACATCACAAAATTCCAGTGGGGAAACATCACACAATACCTCATCCTTGAAGGGCTTGATGTCGTACGATAATTGACACTGTTGGATGACATGAAGATATTGACCCTGGTAAAGCCACCCTATGTTGTATGGCTGTAGGTGTGGTATTGTTGGAAAATCCAACTACTCAAAAACCTCTACTGAGATGATGTTCTTTTGGCTTCCACTATCAACAATAAAATGCAGTGGGGTCCCCTTCACCCACATATGTGAATGGAAGAGTTGCTCCCCCTCCTCAGGATACTCTTCTAGTTGGATTGTTGCAGTTGCAATAGTAGTAGTAGGTTCTGCATCAATGATCTGTATCCTTTTATTATTTTCTAAATCAGGGTCCAAGTCGGGGTTTGACTCTTTGTCTTTAAGCTTGACCACCAATGACTATATTGAGTGACATTCATCAGTTTTGTGCCAAGTTCTATTATGGAACTCACACCACTTTCCGGTGTCTTTCTTAGACTTCCCGTTACCCTTCTTTGCTTTCATATGGGACTGGATATCTTGAGGTTGGACTTCCTTGCTTCATCCTTCATTATATGAGTTAGATTTTCCTTTTCCATGCTTCTGCCACTTAGTTTGGTTCTTGAATTTCTGCTCAATTTTGACTGCATATCGATAAGCAAATCCCAATGATGAGATGTCCAAGAAATCCATCTTTTTTTGGATGTACCTGTGTAGATCACTGTGGTACTTCAAAACCAGGTTCCTCACATATTATTTGATACCCAACTTCGAGCACAAGGTATGAAAGATGTTGGTGTACTCTGACACCATCTGGTCTCTTTTCTGATGAAGAGTTGTCCATCTCATGTATTGGTCATAATAGTTTACGATAGGGTATAACTCCTCCTTTAGGGAATATACAAAGGCCATCCAAGTGGGTTCTTTCCCAAATAGTGTAGATTCCTCCACAGTGTACCTCTCCCAGTAACCTTCCCACTAAGCTATGACATGGGGAAGGGATTTAAGGAGCGCAAAATGATCTTTTCACTGTAGGAAATTTTTTGGACACAGTAATAACCTTCTAGCAGATTCAACCATTTTTCTAGAGCATATGTATCTATATGGTCTTCAAATAAGGGGATATAAAATATGACTTGTACCTTGAAGGGTGTCACACTTGCAAAATGGATTCTTTTCAAAGATCCTCAACCGTCGCCATCAGTAGTCTAATTCGAAGGATCTGAGAAAAGTTGTCCATCACCTCGTTCCTTTATCACACGAGGGATTCCTCTAGCAACATCTTGAAAGGATCTCTTGCTTTGTCATCTCTCTTTTCTTCCTCCATGGGAGGTCACTTGGGCTGGCGAGAGAAATTGTCCTCAAGCGAAACTAGCTCGAGACCTAACTCTATATACCTTGACCTCATTAAGGACCTGCTCTGAGAAATGACAAGGAGCAGTCTTCTCTCATACCACTACTATTGATTATTTTGAGAATGACATGGAGACAAAAATATAACTGATATATAACAAGGAAGTACACAAAGATAATGTGGAGAACACATAAATATAGTGAAAATCAACTTCTATTAATGAACAAGAGAGAAAAACATTGTAGAACAAAAATTGGTTGAATGACGTAGCTTATCTCTAAAAAGAAAGAGATGTTGGGTATGCTTCATTCACAACAAGATTTACATCACACTCCATTCCATGCTTAAAGGGCCTCCTTCACTTCAATTATATATGAGAGAGTGAGAGGAGAACAATTCCCATGATGCATGTGAGATAAATTGGATTAAGTTTATAAAATTCCATAGGCATGTAAAACACTAGTACTTCTCAGGTGATCACCCATCCTAGTACTACTCTAGCTTGAGCGCGCTTAACTGCAAATTTCTAATGAGACATGACGCATTAACGCTATGTTGTAGGCATGTACATAAGACCACTAGTAAATCATTACATGATGTCTATAATTAACAAATGAAGATGACATTACATTCCATTTCCCATCAAAAGGGTGAATATAATTGTTTATCAAAACCACGGGCTCAAAACGGTGATTCAATGGAAAAGGTGGATGGCCACTGAGATTCATCTGGATCATCGAGATAGCCATAGGGGCCCGTTACTTGAAAAGCATGAGATCAACGATGGTGAGGTAATAAGTGACGACCAAGATCATCTGGTCCGTAGGATGAGTTAATGTGGAATCATTCAAAAGTAGGGGTAGTTTCATCGTTGATGAAGAGTGTAAGTGGGGAAGAGTGCACTATGAAACTTATGATGACAAAAATCCTCTGCTAAAAAGGGTCATCTAGTGTTAACCTCCCATGTGTAGAGGGGAGATAGTATTAGGTACTGGTCGATGTGGGGGTCTAGTGAAAAAGTTAATGTTGACGTGGAACCTTTAAATGGTTACGATGATGTCAGTTGGTCTATGAACGGGAGAGAGAAATGGCATGTCATCGTTGGTAAACATGGGCAGGCCCACAAGGGTGATGGGGAGATGCTAATCCCCGACAACGACGTTATGAAGCGTCTTCATTGGCGAAAATGGAGATAGGGATGTGAGTATCATTTGGTGAGGCTGTGACGACAAAAAGGTTAAGGAGTAATTCCTTATGAAAAGGAAATGTGTTCCCCCCACTAAGACTGAAATTTTAGGTGGTGGGTTTTTGTGTCATCACAACAAATGGAGACTTACTAGGAAGAACCAATTATCTTTAAGTTCAAAATAAAATAACTTGAATAGGATTAATGGGCTTGCTACATTTATATAGCTCATAAAGTTTACAGATTAAGGACCCCACACCAATTATCTTGAGGACAATTCATAGGAAAATCATGTTATGAGTGATCTTCTGCATAATTCTAGCGAGTGCCAAAGTGAATTTATTTGGTGCATCCATAGTGAAACATGGGAGTTATCCAATAGAGAAATTATTACTGACCGATATGGACTTCAGTGTTTTCCTCATGTCTCTTTTTTGACATTTCTTCACTGTTATCGAGTGCCCTGATGAAGATGCCTTGATATGATACAACCCTGGCCCCACTGCCATCGAGCGTCCATAGCCCTGACAAGTTTACTCATACTTCCCACACTTTTAGTAGTGCTTTCAACTTCCTTATGTTTATGCTTTTCTCCCTTCACTCTTTTAGATATATAATTTATGTATTGCTTTTGAAACATATGTGAAGGTGAGTAAAAAGCATGGTGATATGAGAGTTACTTTGATATATTAGTATCAATCAACAGTTTATTCTCGTGGGTCTCTAGACATGAGTCATCGATATAGTAGAGTTAGGGGAATCATCGGTAGTACCACTGAATTTAAGAAAAATACATCGACTTTAGGATAATTAAAAAACAATTGAGTGGATTACAAGCGTGTCATGGGAGTGGTCACGCCTAATAAAGATAATTGATATGAGTCACCAAAAATGTATTGATTTGGTAGGTCAAAAGCTTTCTCTTAGTCTGAGTGAACCAATTCCTCTTTTATGTACCATAATCGATTATCAAGATAAATGTTTATCTAAAGGTTGCTCAATTACTATTGAGCATAAAGGCACTCAAAGAGAAAGGCAAATACATGAGTAAAACAATCAAGGGTTGTGGTTATGGGGGGGAAACTAGTATGGGTAGGCAAACAATGAGTTATTGTAAATTGACGAGTGTAAAAAGAATATGAAAGTTGAAGCAAAGTCTCAGGAAAATAAAACCAGGGAGAAAAAGAGAAGATAATAAGGGTGAAAATAACATAGACTGGGAAAGGGAAATAAAAAAAATCCTACTATTTACAAGACTAAATCACCATGGGTGATTAGGATAAGAATATTTTGAGGATTTGGCCATTGACAAAGACCTCCTCCTCATCTCCTTGCAATTCCCTAAGTCTAAAAGTCCCATTATGTATTTTTTGGTGGATCAGATAGGGTCCCAACCACAACTTCTAGAATTTGGTATGTTTTCCCTTTAGTTCATTAGCTTTATCCCATTTGAGGATGAGATATCTCTCCTGAAAATATTTACTACCCCCAGTCGACTTGTCAAACCATTTTTTTATTATTTCTTGATGGTGTGTTAGGTTCATTTTAGCTTTGTCCCTTTCTTCTTCCAGTTTTAACAACATGTTTAACCTCTCCTGCATTACTGGGAGAGCCTCATCTTGGGCGGATGTGACCAATTGAAAGGATGGTAGGAATGTGTGGGTAGGTATAGTGGCTTCCTATCCATAGACTAGAAAGACATGAGAGTTATCGATAAACGAATTGGGAGTTACTCTGTCAGCCCAAAGGGCATTCTGAAGGTAGAGGTGCCAGTTCCTTTGATGGTCATTGACAATTTTCTTGAGAATCTTAATGAGGTTTTTATTAGTTGATTCTTCCAAGCCATTCCCCTATGGGTAATAATTATCTGAATACTTAACTTTAATATTTCTTTAAAGAGAAAATTCAGTCAACTTCAGATAGGAAAAATATTTCACATTATCAAAGACTAATGATTTAGGAACTCCAAACCTGGTGATATATGAGACTCAAGGAACAAAGTCACCTGGTTTTCATTGATAGTCTTAAAGGGGATCGCTTTGCTCCATCTGGTAAAATAATCAGTGGTTGTAAATATGTATTTATGTAGCTAGGAAGAATTGGGATTGATTTCCCCAATCACGTCCAACCCCCATTGTTGAAATGGACATTTGACAATCAAAGGTTGTAGTGGAAATGCAACTTTCTTTTCTCTTCGTGTTGACTTTTTACATTGTTGGCATTTCCTTGCATGCACGTGAGAATATTTAACAAGGAGGGCCAATAATATACAACTCTGAGGATTTTGTGTGCAATAGTGTCTCCACCATAGTGTCCCCTAGATGGTCCATCATGGAGTTCAGATAAGACTTTTTTAGCATCTCTCTTCTCAAGACATCTCAGAAAAACACCGTCATAGTTTTTTCTACATAGTATTCCTTGGATAAGATGGTATTGAGAAGACTTAGGTCTAAGAGCCATTTTATTTTTGGGATCCAAATAATGCGGGGATGACCCATGAGTTAAGTAATATTTCATCTCGTAAAACCATGGTTACGAGTTGATAGGGATGTAACAAAATTCTCTTTAAAACAACTCTTGATCTTGATATAGTACATCTTCATGTAGCTCATTGCGTGGTGATTTAGAATCTAGTTTGAATAATCCTTATCCTTTGATGATTTTCGCAGGCTTGATCTCCATGTCATAATCCTGCAGGGTCATAATCCAGTTTTCCCTCCTTTCTGTTAATTCGTTCTGTATCAGGAGATTCTTGACAATGGGGTATGGAACAATGACCTTGGTTTTAGATTAGATCAAGAATGGTCTAAAGTGTTTGATGGATTTAAACACAACATAGACTTGTTTATCTACTTCATGATAGTTTATCTCTGCTCCTTGAAGTCCGTAACTCATAAATTCCATAGTGAACTCATCTCCTTCCACATTTTTTTGTGTCAAAACAGATGTGAATGTGATGTTGAAAGAGAAGGTGTAGAGAATGAACTCTTGATTGAAGTTTGGACTCAACAATGCAGGGGATTTTTCTATGTCTACTTTGATCTTATCAAAAGCTTCCTTTTCTTTAGGTCCCCATCTGAATTCAACATTCATTTTTATCATGTCTTGCATGGGTTTTACCGTTTCGATGAAACTGGGGACGAACCGTCTCACAAAATTTATCCTTCCGAGGAATTATTGCATAGACTTCTTGTTGTGAGGGGGAGGAATCTTGGAAATTTATTTAGTTCTCTCAGATTCAATTTGCATACCATGCTTGGAGATGATGAAACCTAGCAGTTTTCCTTCATCAACAACAAAAACAAATTTCTTGGGGTTAAGTGATATTCCATATCTTCTGCATCTATTAAATACCTTCTTCAAATGAGAGATGTGGTATTTTCTACCATTTGAAAAGATGGTAATGTCGACAAGGTATACTACAACACATTCTCCCAACGGAAGTCTGAAGGCAATGTCCATTGCTCGTTGAAATGTTTCTCCAACATTGATTAGTATGAATGACATCTTCCTATAAGCATATGTTCCCCACTTGGTCCTGAACGTTGTTTTTAATTGGTCTTCATGAGAGACTAAGACTTGGTTATACCTAGAGAATCCATCTAGTAGGGAGAGTGTCTCATAGTCATACACATACTGCGGAATTTTCTCCATGGGTGGTATCGGGTAGTTATCTTTCTTTGAGGCTCTGTTTAAATTTCTAAAATCTGTTAGCCTATGGCTTATCTTACCAATCACTAAGTCTAATTGTCACCTATATTTGCATTATTCATTTAGGATATTAGTAATATATCCTCAAGTGATGACTAATGAGTTAGTTAATATTTCCTAGCCTAATTATCATGCATGATTTTAAGATCTAGAGCAAATCTCTCTATGAGGTGGCATCACCCATTGCACTATAAATATGTAACATTTGTGTGAATACAAAGGAGTTGGATAATGAGCCTTTTCCATCATATTGTTGTTATTGTGTATATTTTATCATGATATCAGAGATTTTTTAGTCTTAAGGGCCTCGTAGCATCATGGTAGTTTTCCATGAAATATCTTGATGTTAATGAGATGGGTTGAAATAGACATGCAGAAAAAGAGAAGCCAAACAAAAGAGGCGCAACAAGACAAGGACGCAGAAATTTTTTGAGATCTACAATTGGAGGCCCGTGGCTATGGTGTTGTTGATCTATATCAACATATTTTTTCCTTACTGCTGAATGATTCAAGAAATCTGGTGAATGCACTTTTGGTTCTTGGGCACAAGATTACATGGTGTCCGAAACCCTAGTCTTTCCAGAAGAAAAATGTTGCGGGCATCTCAAGACGAAAAGCATTTGGAGCTTGAAATTGGCCAAATCATCGTGTCATATTCTAAAAATGGTCGATTGATCGGATCTGGGGAATTTCAAATTGGTATTGATCGTTGCTTTATTCATTCATTTTGGTGATCATTTAGTTGTTTTGTCTCTCACGAAGGAATCCAATCTTCAAAGGCCAAATCCTTCGGAATTTATATGCTATTAACGCCTCTTAACCCCTCTTCTCACCCTGCGATCTGGTGGGATATACTCCGATCTACGTTGCTGGTTTTTAATTAAATCCTTAATCTAATTTAACTTAATTTAGCTTCTTTAAATTAGATCAAAGCTCATTTTTTTTCATAGAAAGTGGGAAAAAATATGAACATAGATGACGCAAACGATTTCACTGCAGCCTTTTGGACTTGGCACATTCATAGTAGAAGCATAATATTTCTGAAATTCCTCCACTCGTCTCTCTTTGCAGTTTGCACAGTTGATTATAGATTCATGATGTTTCCAAGCCAGAAATTTTTTCCACTCTATAAATATTTCACTAGGTAGGCATTAAGGGGCCCTTCACCTTTTTTCTTATGTGGGAAGAGCAGAGCATTTACAAAAGTATCATATGAACATGCATCCATCATTCACTTTCTAATTCATAGTCATTTGGATCATTACGGATTAAGGATTAATTTTGCTTAATTAAGGATTAATTCTTATCTAATTCTCATCAACTCCGTATTAGGAAAAGACCAAAAGAAAGGTGGGAAGAAAGAGTATGTATTTTGTGCTCGTCCAGAAAAGTGGAAACAAAAAAACATTTCATTTTAAAATGTGAGACCCTCAAAGACAGCAGGAAAAATTATGCAGGTATTCTGGCAGCTAGTTCTTGGGATAATCTATTCAGCAAAGAGTTTGTTGAGAAGCTGAAAGCGATTATTGTAAAACTTCACAGGAAAAAAGCCGAATACAAAAGACAGATGGAAAAACAATCTGTCCCATAGACTATTTTTAACCTCGTGAACGTTAAAAATTCTTTCTTTCTTTCTTTCTTTCATTTCCTGGTGATGAAGAATAGAAATGCAAACATGACCATCCGAAAAAACATCAGAGGATCAAACCCTTGTGATCGCTCTGCTGCACCCTAGTCGATGGAACCCTACAGTTAGCCCATTTTACTTGGATCGTGGCCTCAAATTTTGCCTCTGCCAACTAGAACATGACATGATCCACTTGAAGATCCATGGAATCTAATCCTCAACGATTTAAAACATCGTTCACCCACGTGGAATCATTGGTCCTTCATGGGAAGTGGATTTCTCCCACACAACAACGTTTCCAAAATATTCATCTCTTTATATTGAAATCGATCCCTTTTTAAGATAATTAAAAGTATGCAATTTAAAGTATGCTATGGTTGTCAGTGAATTTGGGGTTAGGATACTCCTCATATATAAAATATTTGTTCAAATGGGCTTGAAACATTCTTTTGTAAAGAAAAAAAAGGATGTATTATTGTATACAAAGATATATATCTTTTTAATTTTATGAGAGTGATGAGAGATTAAAGTGAAGGTTTTTCACTTCAACATGAGGTAATTTTATATTAAGGATATGGGCTCTCGATTTTTTAAAGATTCATTAAAGGCTTTGAGACATTTTTTTTTAGAAATAATGGCATTTATAAAAGGTTTCTAAAAGATATTGCATGGCAATCATTTATGGAGAATTTTGTAAATTGACGAAAAAATGAAGTTTAGTTGAAAGCTTCTTGTAACTTTTCTATTTATAAAATTATTATTTTTTTGTGGTGATGGTGTTAGGCACAACCCTATTTTGAGAAAGAAGTCTATTTTGGGAATAGGACTATTTTTGGAGAAGGATCTGTTTTGGAAAAGACCTATTTTTGGAAAGGAAGATTTAATTTTGGAGTAAGCGCAACAGGTGGCAAGAAAGCAACGTGCAAGAAGAAAATCAATGTGGTGCACATGCAGACAAGCCTAACCATCATAGGGTTAGGGTTTTTGAAAATATTTTAACAACTATAAGCCTATAAAATAGTATAAATAAGGACCTAGGAGGGATAGGAAGGGGATGATAAGTGTGAATATATCATAACAGAGAGATTTGATCACTATGTTTTGTGGGTTGTTGATTGTAATAAGTCTTGTAGAAGAGTCGAGTAAGGTAATCTATGAGGGTTAGGTCACAAGCTGATGAGCTTGGTGTGATATAGTCTGCCTCACATTGGGTTCTTACCCTCAATCTTGATTGTATTACTGAAGATGTAATGCACGCAGCGCAAGATTTTGCAGCAGAAGAAATAAAAGAGAAGAGAAGACATATATTTGTGGATGTAGCTCTGAGAGGGAGTGAACCACAACAAACCTTGTACTTTGTGTGATTGTTAATAAATGATTTACTTTCTTGTTGATCATTAGATTAAGAATGAATGGTTAAAGTATCTATAACCACATACATGTAGAGGTTAAAATATGAATAAACAATAGAAGTAATTGAATGATTAACAAGGATAATGCATAAGGAAGAAAGAACACAATCACAGATCTCTACTCATTCCTAGACTGCAAACAACTGAGTATTATAGTCACCCATAAAATTTATCTCGAGTGATACTGCGGTGTGTATCCTGTGTGCAGCGTTGCCTTATGGTTTACCAGGAGGGTCGATAGGTTTTAAGGGATTTGTTGGAAACTTGTTGAGATATGAACTTGGGTTATCCCAAGAAGAAGTAAAGGAAGAAAGAATAACCAAAAAATGGTTATGTTGTTGGCTGGAATTACATAGGATTGAGTGGATGTGGTCCGTGGAAGAAACACGAAGAGGATGAAAGTATAGAAAGGAATGTTCATGCCATGGAATCCAACAAATGAAGATATTGAAAGATGGTTGGAAACAAAGGAACTTGAGTTTGGGGAAAAGGAAAATAGAAACCCTCAGTTAACACCACACAAATATCTCGATAAATACATGTTTAGCGGCTTTCATGAGATATTTTTCTATGATTTCCCGCATTTGTTGTAGGAGTGGTTATTGAGTTTAAAGGAAAACCACTCTACAAATCAAATCAGACAGTTGGAGTGGAATCTTATGGATATCGCACAATTACATCAAGTTAATAACAAATTTACACGCGCAATAGATTTATGGTTAGACAGTATTATTGCAGGGTTTATCACTGAATTTGCAGTAGATACTGTGAAGCCTTACACCGCAGTAGATCAGGATTTTGTAAAAGGACCCAGAGGTAGGTACATCTAATCATTGTATACTTCAATCAAGATTTTATTGTATGACAACAGTGTGATTACCATGGAATTAGACAACTAAAATTCCCTGTGTGTATGGGGGAAGGGGGGAAGCACTGAAATGATGTTGAAAAATGTAAGATGAGATGGATAAGGGAAAGAAGAAGGAGGCCATGGACCCAATCATTATGGAAGAATAACAAATAAAGAAGATAATGGAAAAAGATGGAAAGACGCACAATGGAGTACCCTACCAATATAAAATGAATAACAAGAAGATAGCCATAGCCGATAGAGAGAGATTGGAAAGCGATGAAGAAGAGGTAGAGGATCTTCGGGTTGTGGAGTAGATTAAGAAAATCTTGCGCGCAACGTATGAAAGGAAAACATGAGGTCTAGGGTCATGAACATAAGGTAAAACTCCAACCCAGATCATCGTCAGTGTGGAACCTACAAACCCATGTGTGATTAATACACTAGAAAGAACACCGACGTCTAGACAACTGAATTTTAGTGGAAGAAAAGCATCACCACATGGATCCAATCAAGGAAAATCAACTGGGGGAGAAATTTTAGGAAGTAAAATTCAATTGTCTACACCGTTCTGAGGCATTAGTTCAACACAATTCAAAATGGAAGGACAAGAACCCACGATTAGATTACCATAATTTCAGGGAGAGGCATCAAAGGACCTTGAAACTCACTTATTTATCTGTGAGAATATCTGGGAAGCATATAATATCATAGATGAGGATACAAATCTTGCACAGTTATCTATCACACTAAGAGACCGCGCACTGGACTGGTACATGATCATAGATGTAAATAGTCCACAGGGAGTACCAAATACTATCATAGACATGAAAAAACTATTGGTAAACGAATTTTAGAAGCCAAGCTCAGAAGACCAGTATATGAATGAAATGATTGAAATCAAGTAGGAAAAAACTAGGCGAGTCTGTTTGGGAGATTGATCATAGGTTCAAACGTCTAAAAGGTAAGTTGAAATATGCAATTACTGACAGGAAACATAGGCACTTATTTGTGAACTCACTGTTACCACACTTGAAATATCCGTTAATACATCAGGAGTTCCAAACTCAAGCAGAGACTCTATAGGAAACCTTACAACTGGAAGAGAACCAATATCAGAAGACAAATCCATCAATAGAGGAGCTGAAGGAATATTCGAAGAATATAACATTTCAACTTAACTAGAATAATGGCAAAGAGAAAAGAGAGGTTGTTTGGTGTACCCTATGCAGGAAAGAAGGACACCATAAGAATGAATGTCCAGCTTTTGTGACGTATGTGGAAACAAGTGTACCATTTCCCTTGTCAATAGGAGGACTATAGTGTGAGATTTGTAAAATGCATGGGCATGATCCATATCATTGTCCAATGATGCATAAATACAAGACAATACCCAAAAGTTCATATTGCAATTTTTTCAAATTAGTAGGTCATGATGATAAGGATTGTAGAACGATGGAGCTGATGAGAGAAATAACTTTAGATAATTATAGAGTGCAAGCATAAATGATCATAGGGAAAGTTGCACCTCAGTTTAGTCAGGTAGCACCACCATACAACAATGCGCATCCACAGTATAATAATGCACAATGACAGTATAGCCCCGCGAAGTATAACCAGGTACCCAAATACTACGCACCACAAGGAGATCTAGGTGGATACAAAGGAGGAGGACGAGGTAGAGGAGGATTTGGAAAAGGAAAATCACCAATAGTGTGCCACAAATTCCAACAACTAGGACATTACATAAGGGAGTGTCCACTTCCACCAACGACATGTATGTACTGTCGCGCATTGTACCATGACATAGAAGGTTTCCCAACACTCTTGGGAAAGATCTAGGAAAAAAAGAACCACGACAACCAAAATGTATAATGGATTTCTGCAGAAGCGATGGATGAGGGAAGAAACATTAATATAATCACTCGAGGAGGATCCAAGACAGGAAATGATGCAACAAAACAAGATCTAGTTCAACACCAATGGGTTAAGAAGAATATTGAGCCACATAAGGAGTTTGATGCGTGGAAATAAAATGAAACATTTAATGATGCCATATAGGATTTTCTCAAGCAGAATGTCGTGTCTACATCAGTCGCACAACAAGCTCAGAACCCATCAATGTATGAGATTCCATCCCCAATGGACCATACCAGTGAAGGACAACCTTTACAGCAAGTAAGTTCCAAAAAGAATTTTCTGCAATCCCGTGTTAAGTTAATGAATGATCCATCATTTGTTAAAATCTTACAAAATCTACTAGAAATATGCAACATAGAGATAGAAGGAAAGTTAGAACATAAAACAATCAATCATCTCCATACAAGAAGAAGGATAAGCAGAGAATTCAGACTAAATGCTAATATTGAGGATTTCAACATGGGATATATTATACTGGACTTAGGGCTCAGAAGTAAATGTCTTACCTAAGAAGACATGACAATGTATGGGAGAACCCACACTAGGCTATTCACCTATCTAGTTGAAACTAGAAAATCAACACAAAGTGTTACCAATTGGAAGGCATAAAGGCGTGACAATAGATTTGGATGGAGTGCACACTAAGGAATATTTTGAAGTAATAGAGATAATAGATGGCACAACACCTTACCCAACATTACTTGTACTGGATTGGGCATTTGATAACTAGGATATAATCAACCCGAAGACAATAAAAATGAATTTTGAATCAAGTGAATATAGATTTATTTCACCATTGGATCCTTCAGAAGGAGAAAGGTTTGTAGAGGCCACTTGCTTGGATTTGGAAGAAATAAACTAGTTGTACAGAACCACCGTGTGAGAAGAGGATTATTTTAACCTAAATGAAGATGGGGTACTCAGTTGGAGAAGCATTACATCATGTGCTTTCGACTCAGACACAAGTTTGGAGAATTGGCAACAATGATTACATGAATTTTCCACAAGGAGGTGCCCAAGAATAGACTGTGCAGTAAGATGGGTTGGTACATAGATTAGAGAACCTCATAGTTTTCATGGGATAAATGACTTAGAGGAATTATTGACAAGATATGAAGAGGAAGTGTTAGAAAATATGAGGCTCTTATCCCCTATATATTACACTCAAGGAAACACCTACAATATGGTGGGGTGCGCACAAAGAAACAATTCAGGACTGGTGTCAGTGTAAACAACTAATGCGCATTAGATTTGGCGCAAAACATGGGAGCAATAAAATGCAGAGGTATGATGGGTAAGAAACACTCATGGAACACTTGGATAAGTGCAAGACACAATGGAGGATGAAACCACCAGAGGAATGGCCTCATCAATTATCCATACATTGGAAGGGATCCCAGGGAACTGATACAAAGATGAAGAGATGCGCAGAGGCACTACCAAATGGACATGATTACAACATAATTTTGTATTAACCTTCTCATTTTAACATGAGAAACCCAACATTCATTCAACACTGAAGCTAATACAAGGAGTGATATTTGTTGATGAACCATATGTTGAAATCATGACAGAATATCAACAATAGAACATATAGACAATTAAATACTTACTCTATTGTTATCATGTTGAAGAGGAAACACTGGATGAAGATGATCCATGCAATATTCAAATTACAGATATTGAGGGAGAGAGAGGTGGAAGGTCCATCTCTGGAGTCATATGTATTTTCTACACCAATCAAAGTTAAGAAACTCAACATTGGAACAAATGAAAATCCTAAAATGGAAAGTATTGGGATGATCAAACATTAGAAAGAATAACAAAGTTACTGCATGAATATAGTGACCTGTTTCCAACAACCTTTACAGAGATGAAAGACATATCATGCGAGCTAGGTGAGATGAATATACCCCTCAAATCTGAGGCTCGACTTATCAAATGGAGACCTTACAGATTGAATCCAATGTATAAACAGAAAGTGAAAGCAGGAATTGAACGAATTTCGGAAGCTGGCATTATAGAACCAATAAAGGAATATGAATGGACCAGTCCCATGGTATTCCAAAAAAATAAGAAAGTGGGGATAAGGATTCGTGTAGATCTGAGAAAACTAAATGATGCTTTCTTACATGACCCTTTCCCTACCCCTTTCATAGATGAAGTCTTAGAAAATGTGGGAGGTCAGGAAGCATACTCATTCACAGATGGATTCTTAGGTTACCATTAGATCAACATAGCTCAAGAGGATATGTATAAGACTACTTTTTCTACAGAATGGGGATCCTACCAATATACAATCATGCCCTTTGGACTAAAGAATGCACCAACCATTTTTTCAAGAGTAGTCATAGCTACTTTAAAGGAATTCATACATTAGTTTCTAGAAGTATATCTGGATGATTGGACTGTATATAGTCTATTGAAGGACCATGTAGAAGTGTTATGACTAATGCTAGAAAGATGCAGACAATGTTAGATATCATTAAACAACAAAAAATGCATTCTTGGCACACCTTTTGGGATAATGTTGGGACATATAGTGTGTAAACAAGGTTTACTAGTTGACCCTTCTAAGATTGTAGTCATTGTAAATTTACCACCACCAAAGTCAGCGTGCCAATTACGAGAAACACTGGGACATACAAGATATTACAAGAAATTTATAAAGGGGTATGCGCAGATTATTGCACCAATGGAAAAATTATTAAAGAATGACACCATATTTCAGTGGAAATAAGGACACCATATTTCAGTGGAATGATGAATTTCAGCAAGGATTGGACACTCTAAAGGAAAATACGGTGACATCACCTATATTAGTATTTCCAGATTGGGAAAAGACATTTCATGTGCACATAGATGCATCAACCATAGCACTTGTAGCAATTCTGGTACAGGAAGGAGAAGGGGACTTAGACCATCCTATAGCCTTTGCAAGAAAAGCATTGTCAGAATCAGAGCATAATTAAAGCACCAAAGAAAGAGAAGGCCTAGCCATGGTATAGGCACTTCAGAAATTTAGGTAGTATTTACAGGGTAAACACTTTAAAATGTTCACAGACCATTCTTCCCTCAAATATCTAGTCAACAAGCCAGTGTTGGGGGGGAGGATCCATAGATGGCTATTATTATTGCAAAAATTTGATTTCAAAGTGATAGTCGAACCATGCAAGATGAATGCAAGACATGATCACCTGTCAAGGGTAACTAATGGAGAATAAACTACTAACTTGGAAGACAACTTCCCTGATGCACAATTATTTTCAGTATAGATAGTTGATGAATACTTCGTTGATATTTTTGAATACTTAAGTATAGGGGTTGCACCATAGGACTTTAGTACTACATAGAAGAAAAACCTGGTAGTCAGAGCTGCATGATTTTGACTCATTGCAGGTTATTTATATAGAATGGGCGGAGATAACATTTTGAGAAGGTGTGTATTGGAACATGAACGACCCAAAATTTTGGAAGAACCTCATGAAGGTATAGATGGAGGACACTATGAAGGAAAATATACCACACAGAAGGTATTGCGCACAGGATTATGGTGGCCAAAAATCCTTAAGGATGCCAAGGAATATTTCTAGAACTTTGATGTATGTTAGAGGGTTGGCAAACCCAACAGAAGGGATGAGATACCCCTAAGACCACAAGTGACTCTATAGGTATTTGAAAAATGGGCAATAGACTTTGTTAGACCTATTAATCCACCAACCAAAAGGTCAGGAACTTGATATATCATTACTATGAATGAATACTTAACAAGATGGGAAAAAGTAGCACCAGTAAAAGACCGTAGCGTAGAGACAACAACACACTTCTTATTTGAGCAAATGATCACTAGATTTGGATGTCCTAGGATTCTGATGAGTGACCAAGGAACTCATTTTATTAATAATACCATCAAGGATATGATTAATGAGTTTGAAGTCTATCACCAGAAGAGTACACCATGTTATCCCCATTTTGTGGATAACTAAGGAGATGATGTCTCGAGGCCCTCAGGTTATAGATATGGAGTGCTGAGAGAATAAATTACCAACAATACACTTTTCACATATGGAAAACCCACTTACCACCACAGATGGTCACATGTTTTCAGATGGCATCCACCACACCAGCTGGCTTCCAGAAGGAAATGGTCCTTGCTACATGAGGTACAAGTCAGTATTATGGTGAACATCATTTCAATATTCAATCCATTTGATTATGGTGTATCTTAGATTTCTCTATATTTAATGATACATTATTGGACATTATGCCTTTTTCCCTACTTCACCTTGGTGTTTGACATTGTTCTCTAGTAAGTGGTCTTCTTTGGGAATGGGTTTTCTACTAGGAACTCCCTCAATGAGCCATCATACCGTTCTCGATCATACTTATCATTTTCCATCATTATTCCCCTCCATTTCCTTATCTCTTGGGATTTTAGGGTGTATTGACCCAAGAAGGGGTTGTACCTCATTCTATGGGAAGAAGGGGATAAAGGCCCAAAGGGGTTGGTGTTGGGTAAAATATAAAATGCTTATATAAAACTTCCAGATGCTTCGCCCAGGGATCACCCAAGAAAGCAATGAAACACTTATCTTTGAGTAAAGGGGACCCACAATATAATAAAGAAATACTTGAAAGGTTAGTTGAAGGATAGGAGGTCACATCACGAGCCAATCTATCATGTCCACGTATATCTAGTGGTATGACATTGTCATCATCTGGTCACCAAACCAGGGAAATGGCTCTCAGTTGCATGGTTGAGAGAAAGGGGGTCTCATCACGAGCCAACCTTCTCATTTCCATTAGGTGTTTGTGGGTGACATTTACATCACCTGGTCACCATGCCAGGGAAGTGACCTTCAATCTCTCCTTATTCTATTATGAAAGAAAATATAAAGAAAGAAAGATAAAAGAAAATTGATGGGATTAGAAAAAGTGCATTGCAGACGAAGGTACCACATACCCTCTACAAAGGCACCCATGAATGAGACATTACGACCCCTTGTATGTCATGATCCCTATGTCAGTTGATTCTTGGTCCCAACCACCTCATACACTTTACATGACTTAGAGAGGGACCTCCTGGAAGCTCCCTTTGACCTAGAGCAAGATCTACCCAATAGGACACCTCGTCAACCCTCCCATATTTAAGCTTGAAAAATCGCATAGTGTCTTTGAGTTGTTAATTGTTTGATATAGTGATATTTGATGCACATGCTTAGATGTCTTATTTATTGATTGGATTCACGTATCATTATGTTATGACTTGAGATCCTTGGAGGGTGTGATCATTTGTCTTTGTAGGACATAGTTGGAGGAAAATTTTGGGAGAACAATCCTAGCTTGGGATTCCATGGGGATACAAGCCCACAAGTTGGATGCCAAAGGCCCACATGATGGATGAGAGAGATCAGACTTGTAAGGCATTGATGATGACTTGGATGACCTAGCCCAACCCTCACTTGCCAAATGATTTTCCTAGTAGGGTAAAAACGTCCTATTTTTGAGATTGACATCATGCTTTTGGGCATAGGGCATGGTGGTGAGATGCCACTCTTGTGAAACATGTACGTTTGAGGAGGAGAAACGTCTTCACCATGACAAGAGTGCTTATATTCTTGACATGTGGCCTTTGGAGGCCTACCCATGATTCTCCAACACCAATGACTTCCTCAAAGTGGAAAAACATCCCCTTAAGGGGTGAGATCCTCCTAAATTAGGGTTTATTTGTGCAAAAAGTGAAATTTTAAGTAAATTGTTTAATATTACTTTGTTAAGGGGGAAAGATTAGGGTTGTTGACCCCTAATATTGTGTTTTACTCCTTAATTTGTGGACAAATTATGTTAGCCACATTTTGCATAAATAGAGATCATAAGATCTCATTTTAATCATAACTCTCCCTCTTTTGAGAGGCCTTGGTCTGAAATTTGCACCACACTTGGCTCTTTTTATATCTTGTGCACTTGTTTATGGATATCTATTGGTGAATGGTTGATGGAATTCAGTGATAGCCTTGGATGATGTTTTCTATCTCTTGTGGTGGATTATCTTGGAATTTCTCTTGATCTTGGTATGGTTTTCTACTATTATGCTATCATTTTTTCAATTAAAGTATTGTTATTCTAGGATCTAGGTGGGAATTATAAGGGAACACAACCCCACCATAGTATTCATCATTTGTTTCTTCATCTCATTGATTATACAAGGGTTTTCTAAGAGAAGTATAAGGGCATACAGCCTCTTATCTTAAACCCTAGCTAGAGAAACTTTCCTTGGGAAGTAAAAGGGATTACACCCTCAAGGAGGTAGATTCTATAGATCTTGTTTATTTGACTCCATTAACCTAATAGTAAAGGCACTAGTCATACTTTTTTTGCATTGGAGAAATAAAATATTGCATTGGAAAACATGAATTTTGATCATTTTTAATTCTTGCTAAGTGGATTGTACTTCTTGTGCCTTAGGCACCTCACAGCCGCTAGGGCATCCCAATAAAGGGGGTAATTCTTGCTTCTGTTACAAAATTTCATCTTCAACCATTAGGGCTACAAAAACCCTAATTCATTTGCTTGAATAGACTCTCTTATCAAACATTGGATTTTGCTCAAAGTTTTCACACTTACTCTCCTTGACCTAGTGCACTTTTTGGGAAAGTTTGAGGGGATTTCAATGCCTTATATTCTTTATGTTAGACATTGAATGTTGCATCCATAAGTATGATATGATTTTATGCAGACAAGTATTTACAACAACCTTATCTTTTTTGCTAGAATATTGGCTTTTCATATTGGGTTTAACTAGTCTTTGTCTTGTATTTTCTACTTGATCTCTAGAACTTATGGAGTAGCTTAGTGTACCATTTACTTGTTGATATATAATTTTATCTATTGATTCAAATTATGGACAAAAAGATTAACTTTCTGATCCAACTAACATATATCATTACAAAGTATCTTTTCTTGTGTCTTGGGTAGGTACAATCATCCGATGAAGTATTATACATGTGGGGAAACAATTACTTGATTTGCAATGAATCTCTCCCTACCTTTTATTCTACTTAGAATTGACCTCTAGGGGATTCACTTCCATTTCCATCTATCTCCATCTCAATCCCCCTAGGTTCACCAAGATTGCCTCTCTAGAGTGACCTAGTCACCCTTGAAGTGTGGGACCTACATCAAGGTGACATTGGGTGTAGGATTCCCAAGTTGTGTCAATTTATTTTTGGTTGGGTCGGGATTTTCAAAACCTACAACTTTTACTATAGCACACCATATCATCCTCAGGAAAATGGAACAATAGAATATTTTAATAATATTTTGGAAATGCATTAAATAAGATCTGCAATGTGAACATGGATGATTGGGACTTGAAAATACCATTCAGAATGGGTCTATAAAGTGCGGAAAGAACGTGTTAGTTCAACACTTAGTATTTTTTAGCATGGAGAAAGATACAAGTGTGTGCCCTAGCTATAATTGTGCGAAGAAGAAAGCGAGTGTGAAAATTGGGTAAAAGATGACACCACCAAAGTTTAGCACTCCAGGACAGTACGTACAGGTTACTCGATAGGACCAAAGGCGCAAGGAAAGGATGAGACATCCTGAGAATGTGGTCGAGCTTGAGGATGTCACTACGTTAGACATAGATTCAATCATCTCGACACAGGTTGAGGAGGAAACATCAAAAGTGTCGCAAGGAGAAGTAGGGCAGAGTTTCGGGACCTGAATTGGGATTCTAAACCCTAATCCTGAAACACCAGCTAAACCTGATGAAACGACGGGTCAAAACTAGGGGTGCGACGAAAAAGAGGTGTTGGTCGAGGACATCACCAACCGACCAGACTCTGAGCTAGGCCCATCTTCTATCGGGTAGAAAATAAAGGTGCATGATGCCACAATCATCACACTTCCCTACCTCCAATACGCAGTGGTCACTGTGGACGATATGCTAGGAAAAGTACCTAAATTGAGGTACATGGACCCTGAGGTGCACAATGCGACTAAATTCCAAGATTTGGATGAAGAAGACTATTTAAAAAACACAGGGGAAATTGGACCCCTAGGAAAACCTATAATGGAGCCTGCATAGTGGATAACAGGGTTATACAACTCAGGAATAATGAACCTCTTGGATATACCCACTTTAGGCACGGTAAATATTTGCATCAAACAACTATTCACCCAGATACATGGTAGGATCCTTTGGATGGATAAGTCGATACAATTGGATGTGGCATTGATCACCAATATTATAGACTTATCTACATTCGATGCACAACTAGAGGAGTACTTGGGTAACAAGGCACGAGAGAAGGAAATCGTTGAGCTGGTAAAAGTACAATTTGGCACCAGCAGGGGAAACAAGGGAATTGTGCTCAAATACGTTCACGACAATGCAGGAAGATTCTCCAACATGCTTATTGCTTGCAAGTTGTTGAGGAAATGAAGGAAAGAAGAAGCTCCAGCAAGAGTCATTGCAATAGTCGCGCAATGCATTAAAGGAGTGATGTTCAGTTGGGCACCGTACCTCTTGAACCAATTTTTGGTGGATTGCAGAGATGTGTAGGAAATTGGAACTTAGTTCCATTACTCTCGGCTCATCATTATTATATCCTTGGCAGGATGGCAGGAGCCAAAATTTTCATCCTTCTTGGATAGGAATGGAAAGTGTTGTGTTGTTAGATATGAGTCCCTCTAGCAGGCCAAGGACAATAAAAATCAACAGGAAAATAACACAGTATTTGTGATGTTGATGGAAGAAATACAACAATGCACAACCAATTTATGATGCATTCATGTGGAGGTAGTACAAGAAACTGAAGGGATAGCCAGGTTCAAGGCATCCATGCATCACATGTGGATCTAGGCCACAAGGGATCCAAATAAGTCATGGCTAGAGATGCAATATTGTATCACCAAGGAAGAAATTGATTGGGTAATCAGAGACTGGACATCGTAGTGGAAGATGCTAGTGGTTAAACTAGCAACAAAAGTAGCCACGAAACAATCCACCAAGCCTAAGGAAATTATTCAAGCAAGTTCCTCAAAAAAAACAAACAGTCCAGTTGATAACACTAGAAAGGCTGCAATGTGGAATTAATCGTCAGGAAGCAACGTGATACCTAAAAGACCAAGGAGGAAAACAAAAGTGACAAGGACATACATCTAGAAATATACCATAAAGGGGGATACATCACAGGCTAGTGAAGAAATGTTATTGGTTACAACAAGTGGGGCACAACCCTCACAAAAAAAAAGGAAGCTAGTGTAGGTAGAAGAGGCATGCAAACAGAGGAAGTATATAATGGAAGACCCAGTCATCACCCTGATAGAGGATGATGCTGAGTTAGTTGCAGACAAGGTCCAAGACAGGGGGAAAAAGGTGGTCTGCATTGTAGACGAACAAAGAGAAGAGATCATGGACAATCTCATAGAAGTCCATGAAACTCTACAACATTTACAGAGTCAAGTAGTACCATAGGTCACAATGCAGTGACAAGAAAAGACATAATGACCCTGTTGGCCCTTGACCAAGTTTTGGGAGATCCTTGGTCAATTTGACCTATTTTTGGACTTTGATAGCCTGTCGAAGGCAGAGTGTAAGACAAAGTAGAGATCGTAGGATCTCGACCCCTTTTTGGTTCCTTTTTCGGATTTGGGATTATGTAACGGGTATGGGGATCTCAACCCATGGGTTTACACATGTTTAGGCCTATCTTGTAAATTATAAATAGATTTCTAGGCAATGTAAGGAAAGGCATACATACATACATACACATATATATATCTGTGTGATTTTGGCTAAGTGTTAAGTATGGATTGTAGATACTTTGTGCATACTGTGTAAGACTTGCAGAGCTACACGCAAGTAATTGTAAGAAGGTTTGGTGTTGTACCCTAACCCAAAGAAGGAGGATCTGGCAGAGTGCGCACAGATCTCCTGTCTTCTGCGGAGTAGGATTTTGATGCTATGTGCATGTAAGAAGATTGACTGAAGATAATAAATAAAAGAGTTGGTGGACGTAGCCCCAGGGTGGGGGTGAACCACATAGATGTTGTGCTGTTATTTTTTGTGCGATGTGTTGATGTGTTTGTTTCTTTAATTGCTAAGTGCTTTGATATAGATGGATAGTTCTATTTATTCTTTGTGCTAACGATGTATATGGGTGTTAGATCTGACCTATGTGAATGTGATTAGTTCTTGAAACTTCTATATCTAATATACCTCTCTATGATAAGTGCTTAAATACATCAATATGAATGAATGATGTGATGCTCTATTTTATCTTTGGAGTAGATAGTGGTAAAATATTGATGAACTATTTGGGTCTTCCCCTGTGCCAACAGACCCCTTGCATAGAAAGAAGGAGAGGATCTAGTTCAGTTGGTAGTTTAAGGCAGGGACACATTCACAGTCACCAAATGATCATAATGGATCAAGAGACTGCGTAGAAACTCATGGGGGAAATTGAGAAAATTGAAGTAGTCATAGTGCAGATACCCAACAAGGCATTATATGGACTCCAAGCCAGTATATTGCAAGAAGTGAAATATAGAGCTCGAATGGACGAAACTAACTTGGAGGTGGGTAGGGGAGTCAACGAAATGTTACAAATCACATGCAACCAATTGACCTTGGAGAAAGAAGAGGAGAAAGAATGCGTGAATAAGACATAGCATGGAATAACAACAGTATACAACCACATCCCAGATAGCACACAAGCACTAGAGAGGAGCGCATAAGAAAAGATAAAAATTATTTCATAAACGATTGAGGGATATATGCAGGAAATTGAGGAGCTAAAAGAAAATCTTAATCCCATGACTCCTCCTAAGGTTCGAGAATAGAGGGAACAACAATCCGCACTCTAGATAGTGGAGATGGTGAAAGAAGCGAGGGAATTCGTAGAGGTTTTCGACAGAACTGCACATATTTGGCCCATTTTAGAAGAGGATGAAAAGGTATAATAGTTGGACCAAGAAGAGGAGGAAATCAATGTGACCATACATGAGTTAAAGTAGTGGCATAAAACAATGTGTATCAGAGAGCGCTTAAAGGGAATCTAGGAAATGAAGACTCTAGAAACATATTTAAAGACAACGTAGATGAATAAGAAAATGAGCATGGCACATGCACATTCCAAAAGCTCAACATTACTACAGGAAGAGATAATGACGTAGATAGTCAAGGGCCAAGGCGCTAACTGAAAAAGATGCGCAGATGAGGGAAAAAGGAAAGGAACTCACAAAGAAATTCCACATTTTAGAGAAGGTTGTACATGGAGCACACACTACCTAAGTGGCTTGGGATGAGCCGCATGTTAGTGTTGGGGGCATGTTGGGCGCATAATTGTTTTGATAAGGAAGTCTATTTTGGGTGCAGACCTATTTTTGGAGAAGGATCTATTTTGGAAGGAAGACCTAATTTTGGATCGCACACAACAGGTGGCAAGAAAGAAACATGAAGAAAAAGAAGGAAAAATCAATGTGGAGTGCAAGAATACAAGACTAACCGTGATAGGGTTAGGGGTTTGGAAAAGATTGTAACGACTATAAGCTGATAAAATAGTATAAATAAGGACCTAGGAGGGCTAGGAAGGGGATGATAAGTGTGACTATATCATAACAGTGAGAGTTGATCACTATGATTTTGCAGGTTGTTGATTGTAATAAGTCTTGTAGAAGAGTCGATTAAGGTAGTCTTTGAGGGTTAGGTCATAGGATGAGGAGCCCAGTGTGATCTAGTCTACCTCATAGAGGTTCTTACCCTCAATATTGATTGTATTACTGAAGATGTAATGCGTGCAACACAAGAATTTGTAGCAGAAGAAATAAAAGAGTAGAGAAGCCATATATTTGTGGATGTATCCCCAGGAGGCGGTGAACCAAGGTAAACCTAGTTTTTTGTTTGATTGTTAATGAATGATTTACTTTTTGTTGATCATTAGCTTAAGAATTAATAGTTAAAGTAACTATAACCACATGCATGCATATGTTAAAAGATGAATAAACCATAGAAGTAATTGAATGATTAATAGGGATAATGCATAAGGAAGAAATAACATAATCACAGATCCCTACTCATTCCTAGACTGCAAACACCTGAGTATTGCAGTCACCCATAAAATCTTTCTCGGGTGAGACTGCTTTGTGTATATTGTGCACAACGTTGACTTTTGGTTTACCAGGAGGGCCGATATTTTTTAAGGGCTTTGTTGGAAACCTGTTGAGATCCGAACCCGGGTCAACCCAATAATAAAATAATAAATAAGAACCAAAATATAGTGACCTTGATCCACTCAAAATTGAATAAGGGAATCATAGGTACACCTTGCATAGTGTTCGATGGTGAAATTTTCATAAATTTTTATGTTATTTTATGTCTAGTGTTGACCTAATCATACTTACAATTCATTATTTAACACAACATACACAAAGTTCAAGCACAATTAATAACATTCAAGCACAATCAAGCACATGTGATTGAGAATCTACAAGCAATTAAACCACATCAACATTGGACACATCAGTCTCATAATGAAGGTCTCAAAGAATCATCAAATTTGAAGATCAAATCAATTTTTGAATCAACAATAATCGTAACTTACAAATAGTCCTTTTGTAAGTTTACTTTTATCTTTGAAATCAAATTGAATTGTATTTACTGGAAGCATTCTCGATTGAACCCAACACCATCTAATTTTTGAGTCCAAATTCCAATTGTCATCTCTATCAATAAATTATTGTAAAATCACAAGTTTGGGTGCATTTCTGGTGGTAACCGACATCCTCAAACTTTCTGGAAGCAACTTCAAGAGTTCAAGCAAGCATGGAAGTATAAGCAAGTGAGGTCCTGGAAAAAAAATTCGAATGAGCGTGACAAGTTCAAATGAGTGAATTTAAGAAAGAAAATTTCAATTAAGAAAGTTCAAGTGAGCGTGACAATGATGGACAATCATGGAGATGGTTTCCTTATTGGAAAATTTGTTAGAAACAACTCAGAACAGTTCGATCATACTGACTAGTGAAACATTGGAAAATGTTATCATATGTTTGCAAGTCATGCAAACAAGGATTCATCTGTTGCAATCTCAATCACAACTACTGAATGATGAGTTGATAGATCTCAAAAACCAACAATTGGTGCAAGAACAACACACTCATACAACTTCAAAAGAATTTTCAAATGAAAATGAATTTATTCATGAACCTACATTTCAAGATTGTTCTTTTGAGTTTAGTGAAGAAAACCTTTCAATGATGCAACAACATGCAATAAATCAATTTTCACAGATGTCAAAGAAACATGTTGAGAATACTCTTTCCAAGACCATCATCAGACCTTGGGAAGAAATCTACTACAACAAGCATAGAACATGACTTTGATATGACAAGGAAGTTACCTTTCATATTCCCGATTATTCCAAACCAATCAAGTTACAAAGTGTTGGTTTCCTTCAAGAAGTTTCAACTTCACCTGTTTCCATTCAACATCATAATGAAAAGTGCCAACATTGCAATTGAGTTGGTCACATGGAGAATCAATGTTTTGATCTCCATCCTTGCAAGCATTGTGGCAAGCATAACCATTCTTCAGGCAAATGTCCAACACTAAAGAAACCTGGAATATTGAAGATTCACTATGAGTGGATCGATCCTTGGAAGTGGTCATCAACAACCAATCGATTATGTCAGTCTTCCCATAGAATTTAATATCGAGTAAAAACCAATACTGCAGCACATAGCATTTTTGTACCTCACATAAGTGGTCCCCTTATGGCGTAGCTTTTAAGCATGGACCTCACGGGATGAGATAACATGTGGTTGTTTCCACATGCCCACTTTGTGTTGTACACAAATGGAACAAGTATGTACTCTCTTGATCCCAGAGGGGAGAGTACAATGATGTAACTCTTCTGCACCTTAAGGGGGGGATTTCAAAAATCAAGTGAAGAAGGTTCAAGAAACCACTTGAAGTTTCTCCTTTCATCTAACAAAGGGGGTATTTGATGATAGAATTGAAGATGGTTTTTAGACCAAAAGTTTCGACAACAAATATGCTATATGGGAATCAAATTTTCCAAAAGGGAAACTGCAGTTTGTAGATGAAATAATTTGGAAGAATTATGATTCAATGACTTGCAATTGAATCATACAAATGATTGGGATGTTGTTTTAGGTGTCAAAATTTGTTAATGGTCATCCAAAAACCATCAGATACATGGTATCAATTGGTCATTGGTTATCCCAAACCATAGATTCAGAGATCACTTCAGTGATACACTGATAGTAGAGTGGTGATAATACATGTTCATGAATTAGAAGAAGACATTAGATTCTTCTAGCTTAAATACTTGGAAAAATCATGGAATTGTCAAGCAATCAGGGAATGTTCATATATTGCAGTTGTTCACTTCCATATCTCATCTCTCTTCCAGTTCATTTCAGATGAACCATTTAACATCTAGATTGACAGTTTTTCAAGTATTTCTTCATTGAGGCTCATCTCAGGATTTTTAGTATGAAGAATTCGAAATGATACCAGTTTATGCTTCATTGCTGCTATTATTGATCAAACTTGTGATTGAGAGGGGAAATGTTATCCTACAAATTACCTTACCAATCGCTAAGTCTAATTGTCATCTATATTTGTATTATTCATTTAGGATATTAGTAATATATCCTCGAGTGATGGATAATGAGTTAGTTAAGATTTCCTAGCCTAATCATCATGCATGATTTTAGGATCTAGAGAAAATTTCTCTATGAGGTGGAATCACCCATTGTACTATAAATATGTAACATTGATGTGAATACAAAGGAGTTGGATAACGATCATTTTTCGTCATATTGTTGTTCTTGTGTATATTTTATCAAAATCGATGCAGAGCCTAATATCTCCATTCTTCTTCCTCACTTGCACTAAGTTGGAGATCCATTGTGTGTCTTATTGGGAATGTTATTTTGGAAGCTAACAACTTATTCAATTCCTATTTGACCTCGGGTTCAAGGATGGGGTGCATCTTTCTCAGCTTTTGTTGGAATGGCTTAGTTTGAGGATTCATGGGAATGATGTGTTGTATGATATTTGTATCATACGTATTGAGGTCCTCATAAGTATAGGTGAATATGTCTTTATATTCTTTGAACAATTTGATGTAGGATTGCTTTTCTTCTGGGGATAAGTTTTTTCCCAGATTAATGTTTTGAGGCATCGTATTCATCCCCAAGTTCACTACTTCAAACTGCATGTACGAACTATTGGTCTTGTATTTGGTAACCTTTTTGAACTTATCTTGGAGATCATATAGTTTCTCTAGTCTGACCACATTCACGGGGATGTTGTTTTCCGAACCTTGCTTCAGCTCAGTCGGTAATATTTGAATTCACCTGCAGGTCATTCTAACCTTCATATATGATAGATTATTTTAAGGTATACTTGAGGTGTAAGAAATTTATGAGTCGGTCATTATTAAATACTCTCCAATTAACGATATTGTCAAGAATTGAAGTCCTAACAAAATTTCAATAGAGAATGAGTCAGGCATCAATCCATATGAGGGTATTAATCTGGATGCTACATTAGCTAGCAAGGCAACATCATAGTTCAATGAACGAGGAACAAAAATAATATTGAATGCAACAAAAGATTTGATTATCTCCCAAACCTCTAACTGGTAATTTTTTAAGTGAATTGAAAGAAAATGGATGGTGTTTCTTACCTCTCTTACGATGATTTTGGAATCACCAAATATCTCGATTTTTTCGTCTTTCAAATCTACTGGCTTCCTTAGTCCTTGCAATATATCTTTGTATTCAACAATATTGTTGGTGAAAGGAAACTCTAGTCTACATGTGATTAACATATTTCTTCATCTTGGGTCTTTTAGTATGCAACCAACACCTGGACCTTCTAAAGACTTGGATCCATTGAAAAATAATGTCCACATATTGGGATTCCCTTTCTTTACTTCAACTGTTGGTTTTAATTTTTCATATTTTTTTGTTTTGGTAGGGTTAGCAGAGTTAGTATGATTTTCTAATATGTCCTTAGAAACTATGTTAGGTTATACATCAGAGGGACCGTTAATATTATTCTCTATGTTACAATTAGTTTCAACAATATGGGTGTAGTGAAGAATTCCAAACTGTGTATCCATCCGAGGGTATTAATATGGATGCTACATTATCTAGCAAGTCAAAATCATAGTTCAGTGAACGAGGAACGAAACTAATATTTAATGTAACAAAATATTTGATTATCTCCCAAACCTCTAACTGATAATTTTTTAAGTGAATTGAAAGAAAATGGATTGTCTTATGAAGATTTTGGACTCACCAAATACCTCGATTTTTTCTTCTTTCAAATCTATTGGCTTCCTTAGTCCTTGCAATAAAGCTTCGTATTCAACAATATTGTTGGTGCAAGGAAACTCTATTCTACATGCGATTAACATATTTCTTCATCTTGGATCTTTTAGTATGCAACCAACACCTGCACCTTCTAAAGACTTGGATCCATCAAAAAATAATTTCCACATGTCAGGATCCCCTTTCTTTATTTCAACTGTTGGTTTTAATTTTTCATTTTTTTTTTTATTAGGGTTAGCAGAGTTAGTATGATTTTCTAATCTGTCCTTAGAAACTATTTTAGGTTGTACATCAGAGGGACCATTAATCTTATTCTCTATGTTATATTCAATTTCCACAATCTGGGTGTAGTGAAGGATTCCAGACTATGTATTAGATTCTGCAAGAGGTGATACTTCAACAGTGTAATTCCCAAAGAAAATCTCATATGAGTAATTCCCAAGGATTGAGTTATTAAACATTATTGTTTCATTGGGGTTGTTCATGTCCGTGACCACATGTTTCATGTATATTTCCCTATCAATATTTATTTGGTTCATCTTACCATTGTAGGGGAGCTGGATATGTGACCAATCTGTAACAAAGTAACCATTCAACATGGCCGACCAATCACGACTTAAAATCATACCATAGTTATCAAGTATGTCTACCACAATGATGTCAATGGTCTAATGAAATTTTGGGTTGGAAGACATCCTAATCAAAAAATTCTTTAGTTCCCCGATGACTTTTACTCTGGTCATATCTCACTGGATAATTAGAATGCCGAATGGTTCATTTTTGACATTAATATTTCTGGAGACCTTAAGGGGCACAACGTTAGATAAATCCCCTGAGTCTATCATACCGTCATGGACATTTGTATTAAAAATTTCAAGGGTGATAAGGAAAGGAGGGGTGGTATATCTGGATCTTTGTCCTGTTAGGGAAGCATTGGTGGCTACTTGGATCTTAGACGGGGTGTCGTTGGTCATCGAATTGGTCTTGGTTGTTCCTCTCTTAGTTCCATCATTTTTTTCTCTTGAGTTAGTGGAAGTTTTTCCCTGTAAAGTCCAAACAAATGTTTCTTGGATTTGTGGGATTTTCATGAGTTCAAATAGGGAAATGTTTGCCTTAGTCTTTTTTAGGTCTTCTAGGAATTCATATTCCAACCTAGTTGGGGGTGTGGATGTGATATTGGGATTGTATGTTTGATCGTTCGTTTTATGGTTCAAAGGTGTGCTTCTTGGAGGATTAGGGGAATTATTTGATGGATAATATGATGGCTTGGTAGTGTAAGTGGTAGGAGTGGTGGGAATAGTAGTATTGGGGATTCCATTATAATCCTTCTTGCTAGCACTCCTGGTAGTAACAATTTTTTGTGACACATGCACTTATTTTATTTCTTCTTCATATCCACCAAAGGCAATGTCCCAAAATGAATTTAGTTGATGTTATTTAGGTTCTTGGGTTTCTTGAGATTGTTTCTGTTGTTCCTTGATCTAGGTGGATATCGGTGGCCACCCACCTTTTCCAAATGGCTCAAAATAGTTTTCTGGCCATTTTGGCAATTTACTATTTTTAGCAGGTTTTAACTTCTGGGGCCATTTTGAGGGTCCAAATGAAGGTTTTTAGAGATAGAGGTTCTCAATGATAGCTAAAGGCATAATTGAGCCCCTAAAATGAATATCCTTGACAATATCTTTCCAACGAGCTATCACATGCCTAGAACGAAGATCATATGCAAAAGTTACGACCCCAGGAAGTTGATGTACTCACTTACCCAAACGGGGCCCACATGACTTTTGGCGCTTCATCTCCTAGGGTTAGGTTTTTGGATGTCTAGGACTTTTTGCATTCTTGTTTATTGTAAAATGGCCTTCAGAGCCTCATTGTAATCATCTTCTTGTGAATGCGAGTAGCCGTCACATCTCTTCTCAGAGATAAGCTGCCACCATTCTAGCGAGTCTTTCACTCTGTATTTTTACAGTCTCTGTACATTTCTCTGATTAATAGAAATCATGTATTACTGTATATTTGTGTTTATGGTTGCATCTATGATACATTTATGTTATATTATTGAATATCTGCAATATCTCTGTGCATTTCTTTATTATATCTCCGCTCTTATTTCATGCCGAAAATAATCCGGATCAGTGGTATCAGAGCTACAGGCTGCTCTTGATCATTTTTTAGTGCATGTACCCAACGAGGTCTGAGTATAGAAAGCTAGGTCTCGAGCTTTTATCTCTCAAGGACAATCACTCTTGCACACCCAAGAAACCCTCAATGGTGAAAGAAAAGAAAAACGATGGAGCAAACGATCCTATCAGTCTGTTGCTTGAGCAAGCTCTCACGCGACAGAGGGATGAAATGATGGAGAATTTTTCCCACATCCTTCAACGCCTGTCGATAGCATTAGGCACATCTTCATCAAGCGACCACTTTGGAGGCACCTCGCCTTTCAAGGTACAGGTTAATTTTGATATTCCTGTATTTGAAGGTCAAATAGATGCAGATGCCCTAGATAAATGGTTAAATTTGCTAGAAGGTTATTTC